>JBCNJP010000060.1:131264-171398 GCA_039602395.1 Deinandra increscens subsp. villosa | reverse complement strand
GGTTTCTAAGTGGAAAGAGAACATCACAATTTTAATTCTTCTGAAGATTGTTGATAAGGAGATTACACATGATGCAATATCAAATATTCAAGATCAGATTCATCGTCAAGTTGAGGGAGAGTTTGATTGAAGATACAAGATACAAGTTTTAATGAAGGAATTGATACTGCACATGCCGAGGGGGAGTTTGTTAATACCTAGTTCCTGATCGTCATGTGAAGTATCGAGTACAAGACAAGATGGAGCAAGATTGGTTCTGGCCGAACTTTTGGCGAACTCCAAGTTCGGACACCGGCGAACCTGGTTCGAACCTGAGGTTCGACCTATCGGGTTTCAGCATTATAAAAAGCATGTCTTGTTTCGTTTTCTGTAACGGTCTTAGAGCTTCTTGGTCAAATCTTCTATGTGTCTTCCTGTGTAAACTCTCGATGGACTAATAAAAGCTTCATTGTATTTACATCTTGGGTTCACCTCGTCTTACATTAATTTCGATACGATTGAGTAGACGATCATATGCTCACGCATTTTCAAAAGGCTACCGATATGATGCATGCTATCAATCCCCCATCCGATAGTTTCACTAACTAAAGCATCCCATTTATTGATTTTATTTGAAAAACACTTGCTTGGAAATACTTTTTCAAGATACTCGAAGAACAGGTTTTGACTAGAGACAAGCATCGTATACATAGGAGAGCAAAACGTCACGAATTACATCAACGGGCCCACTTCCATGTGCAATAAGACAGGCAAAAATCTCAATTCAACTAAAAACAGGGGATATGATAAGAAAATTTGAAATACTCCCCTATCATGTTGTGTTCCAGAACTGCCTCCAACATGACCAAAATTCTCAAAAATAAGAAGCAGCTCTTGATGAATCAAGGCATCTGGTGGTCCAATGATGAATCTAGCAAGAAAACACAACTCAAGTGAAAGTCGTAAGAGGATCGGGTCTCGACATCGGGCAAGTTTGATAATTTTTAAAAGTTTTGGAAAGTGAACAATTTACCAAAAGCGACTGTTTGTTTGTCATTTATGAAGTGAACGATACGCTTTGACAAAAAGTCACATGAACAAGAAATCACAACAATACATCATAACCCTCATGAATCTTCCATGCCATCTTGGGTTGAGCTCAAACCTAATATGAGACTCTATCTCTCTAGAAGTGTAGCTCACACACTCAAAAGATCATCTATCTTACAAATGGAGCATATCACCCGTAATTATAGAGAGCCCATGTGCTCACTAGCCCACTAACTAGCAAGACACAAATACAACGAGTCAAATACAAATAAAATAAATAACATAAATATTAACTAAATCAAATTTGATTCAATTAATATAAAGCTTGACTCACTCGAACCGATCTTTCATTGACTTTTACATTAACCGTTGACCCGAACGGTTGACTTTTCCAGAAAACGTCTTCGGTCCAAACTTGCAAGCTGGAAATTTTAGAGTTGCAAAGGCAAGTCAAGAACTGCAACTTATCACCAACTTTTCTGAATTTCTTGTATAAGAAGGATAGGAGTGAAGATAGTTCAAAGGAGGATGATATACACAAGGTTCCTCAACCGATGGACTTATCTGAATTTTCATCTGCTCCTCTTGATCCTAAAGCTAAATTGCTTGATTATTCCAAATTTGCAACACCAGCGAAGAAGTAGAAAACTAAATCAACAAAGAAGAAAGTAACATTTGGTGAAGCTCCAAAGTTTGATTCAAGTTCATCATTTGTGGAAGATGAAAACATCTTTGGTGAAGTTGTGAAATCTGTCAGTAATTCATTTGGAGAGGAAGTTATTAAATCTTTGGTGCGTGAGATCAAGCTGAAGGAAATTAAAGATAAATTTACTAGGGAAGCCAAAGGGAGAGATGCTTCTGGTTCTCAATCTGGATCTTCAAATATTCCAGGTTAAAAGTACAAAGGTTTGGGGTTTGAGGTTAAAGAGTTGCCCGTTGAAGTTAAAAAGCCAAAGAAGACAGAGAAAGTTTTGAAAGTCAAGAATCAAAAGAAATCACAACCTCCGACAAAACAAGTTTTTTATTCTTCTGGAGGTTATTCATCTGAATGTAAGGTTTCTTCAGGGAGTCAATCTCTTAGGCATGATTCCTATGATGATTTCTTTGATAATTTTGGTCCCTATAATTCTTCATGTTCAAAAAGTTCAAAGAATTTTTCAAATGTTATTAAATTTCGTGAAAGAATTTGTTATGCATGTCACCAACCTGGACATTTAGCTGTAGATTGTCCAACGACTGCATATATCCATAACAATGCCAAATATGTGGATAACACTGGTCAGATTTTTTATGAACCATGGTCTCCAAAGGTCAATTCCACTCGTAAGCCGTCTTGGTCCAAACCAAATACCCTAGTTGAAACTGATTATGGTTCTGATCAAAAATCAAAATCATCTTTGACTTTAAAACCAAAAAGTATACCCAAGGCCAATAGCAAAAACTTTATGGAAGACACCGGGCGACCCGACGCTGTTAAATCGGGTCGATCCCAAAGCGACTAATGTTTTATTTGGTGTCAGTAGGTATTTCAGGAAGACCTATCGATAATTGAACAAGTTACTGCTAGTGGAATACCTGTGTTTAACTTAAACAATTCGATGTCCGCTAACAGCAACTGATGTCCGCTAGGCTTTAATTGAAGTCCGCTAAGAAGGATCCATGTCCGCTAAGCTTGAAGTCCGCTAAATGAAACTTAAATTCCGCTAAGACTCAAGTCCACTAAGAGAATCTGAATTCCGCTAAGACTAACTGAAGTCCACTGTGAAGGACTTGATGTACGCTAAGAGCAAAACTTCATGTACGCTAAGAATTGCTCTTAGCGGACTTCAGGGCAAGGTCATAAAAAACTTCAAGACTTTATATCAGAGAGGTTCTTTAGGATATCTTCACCAGAAATACTCAAAAATGAAGAGTTTAAGTTTCCATCAACCAAAAGATAGGTCTTAAAAATTCCCCCTTTGATGGAAATACAAACATCGATGCTTCACCATGGTTGACTAAGTAGCTTGAGCAGGAACCTCCAGTATTCTTTGGCGGCAGGCATGTGCTCTTCATACATGATAGTAATCTGCAGCTCATACAGCCTCCAAAGGTCTTGCCACTTGAACTTCTTCAGATCGGAAAAGTGTTGCATCTCGATTCTCCTTTCTGAATCTCTTAGAATGTAGCTAACTCCTTTCTCCATTACCAACCAGCAATCATCTCTCCTTAACACTTCTGCTTCCTTTTTTCCTGCATTAATGCATTCCTAACACCACCAATTTAAAAAAATTAGGAAATAATTAGCATCAAAGAGTTCATATGGCTTCAGATGTGAAGGAACAGTTAGCATCCTTTGATAGTAGGTGATCTTCATATAGGACTTTAAGAGAAGTCTGAGTTCAATAGCTGCTTTTAGCCCCTTCTCTCCTAATCACTATCTCATGCGTCTTCTGGCTAATACCAATCCTTGATCGGGTTGGAAGTCTGATTCCCCAAAATCTTCTTAGACTTAACATTTCCTCCTATTTTCCAAAAGATACCGTGATGAGGTACATGAGCACGTTTTTTTCCTCAATCTTCTCAGCCTTCTTCTCTTCTTCAAGAGATTTCCAGTTTTTCTTGTATGAAAAATGCAACACCGATCTTTTCAACCGCATCCTTACCCTTTTGGTGGTTAGTATGGTTGACTAGATCAAGGTACTTCAGCTGTTTTAGCTCCCAAGAAAACATACTGAGTAAAATTTTGAAGTCGGAAAAAAATTCCACATACCCATTATGTCTCTTGGTAATAAAAGCATCAAACTCATGATCGTACTTCCATCCTAAGACTTTCATTCCATAGTTGACGTTTGGGTTGGCAGGCATATGCTTAAGGTTCTTTCCAATAAATTGCAGCATAGCCTTGGTGTTTGGAGCCATTTCTTCCCATTCGTCAAACACATGTGGTGCATTTTTCCTTCTAAGTGAATCAACCCTCTCCTTCTCTCTGAGTTTAATCTGTTCACGCTTAGCCAAACTGACGGTCTTCTCGTAGTCAATTACTAACTTCCGGAGCCCTTTAAGTGGCTTCCGAATGTAGGATTTCTTTTCTATGTTTCTGAATTTTAGATAATCATGTAGATCTTCCAGAGACATTATGTTGGTAGTAGATACAATATAGTCTTCAGATTCTGGGTTGGGGATCACTTCAGATGGATCTTCAGGGGGAGGTACATATGCTTTGCAAATATCTTTCATCAGCTCTGTCAAACTATCCTAAAAAGGAGTGAACTCAATCATTATGTTAGTGTCCGCAAAGGGATCCATCATGGGATTAGAATCTTTATCTCCAGCTTGCACTTTCGGTATATGAGAATCCATCTTTGCCTCATCGGTATATTGTTTGACAAGCTCAACCTCAGTCATTCGTTTTAGATAATCAAAGAGAATTTTGTTCTTCATGAGAGACCTGACTATTTGTACTGTCTCAGTCACATCAGAGTCATCAACATCAGTTCCAGCCGGGTTGGTTGTGATTCTGATAGGAGGTTCATCAAATCTATTTGTTTCAGAATGCTCAGGCAGGGTGTTTGAGCCATTTTCAATGATGACAGCAGGTGGGTGTCCATAATTGATATGTTTTCAGAACTCTTTCTTTCTCTTTAATCTCCTTACTCTGCTCTCTAATTGTTTCTTCAATAGCTGCTCGGCGGGATTTTTCTTCTTCTGCCAATTTCTTCTATTGAGCCTTGTTTTCTTCTTCAGGCATCAACTTCTTCTTTCCTTTTCTCTTCGAAATCCTTTGAGCATCTCTATCAGAGGGACCAGGTTACTCAGTGACAGGTTCTTGTGGGGCTGTCACCGCAGCATCAGCATTGGTTCTTTGACTGAGTGAAGATTAAATAGAGTGAACTACAGAGACTAGTTCTTGTGTTGTAGTCTCCGCAGTGACTTATATAGTAAAGGGTGTAGAGGAATCAATATTACCACCTTCTTCAAGATTGATAGTTGCAGGTTTAGTTGATTCAGTCTTTGGAAAGAATGGAGCACAGTCCAATGGAGGAATTTCTTTTTCAACATGTTGAAAAACAGAGATAGGAACTGGTTCAAGTAACTCAACTACTTCAAATCATTATTTGAAGGAGATTGGAAAAATGAGTTCCACATCTTCATCTTCAGTATCGATCATGTCCAAATCAATCTAGTTTAGTGGATTGGCATCATTCATGAGCACATGAATTATGATTTCAAACTCTTACATATCAGCCTCATCACCAAAATCCACAAAATAAGGATGTTCCTCATAGGTAACATCATCCTCATCATCTTCAAGGAATTCAATAATAACACCACAAGAGTTTCTCCTTGAGGAAATCCTTTCTGCATAATATTCCCTAAAATTAGCCATTTCAAGATCCAAAAAATTGAGTCAACATAGATGCCAGAGTTCGTCATTGATAGGGACTATAGCAGTGGATAAGGATTCAGTTTCCTGAATTGGAGGAGCGAGAGCTAGTTGAAGAGCACTGTTCAGATGTTCCTCGGTTTACATGTTGGAAGAACCTTCAATTGCATCAATAGATCTAGCAGCATGAGCAAACCTAGGAAGTTTAGGTTTTTAGGGATTGGTGCTAGCATCCTGATTGATTCCGGGACATCATCAACTGGTTCATCATGAAGGAGGCTGTTGACGAAAGATTCATCATCCTC
This sequence comes from Deinandra increscens subsp. villosa, assembly GCA_039602395.1. Classification (NCBI taxonomy): domain Eukaryota; kingdom Viridiplantae; phylum Streptophyta; class Magnoliopsida; order Asterales; family Asteraceae; genus Deinandra; species Deinandra increscens. The sequence goes on along the minus strand of JBCNJP010000060.1, from coordinate 165,698 downwards.
AGAAGATTTAAAAGCATCTCTTTTAGTAAGCATATCTGCATCAACCTCAAAGTCACTGTCATTCATAGGACTTTAAGCTTCTTTAGCAGCAGATGCATCCTTTCGAATAAGGGCACGAGCAAAGGAATTAGGACAAAGGCGGTTAGTCAGTTTAGACGTATGTTCAGGGTCATGGTGTTGGCTTTCTAGTTGTTCATTTCCTTGGCTACCAGTGCCATCATCTGGTTTATCAGATTGTTTATCTTGAGTGGATTTAGCCGGTAGGTCTTTGAGCCTCTTGATTTCTACAGCTTGATCATCAATCAATTGGGATTGATTATCAATTATCTTGTTAGCATCTTGCTAATCTCCAAATAGTTTGAAGTTTTGGCTTTCAAGATTAACAATTTCAGCTTCAAGTTCCAAAATTAACTCAGAATCAGGAACATATGTGTTGGCTTTAACATCACCAGTTGTGGTTTCTAGAGTAACCAATGTCTCGTCTATGTCCTCCATTTGTCTCATATCCACATTAATATCTTCCAGTTGAACTGTAGAAGGTGGAGAGACAGTTGTTGTTGTTGTATCCGCAACAAGCTGAATAATTGAATGACCAACAACTTCTGAAACAACCGGTGTGACTGGTCCTCTTCTAATTTGAAGCTTTTCCTGACAAGTCTTGGACCTCACTTCTCTAGCGTATATAGACTCAACAGGCTTAAATTGAGTAGCAGAAAAAGTTGTATGTACTTGAGGTTGTTCAATAGCCACAGTCTCAAAAGTAGAGACTGTATTTGACGCATCAGTATTGACCACTTCTTCTAAATCGTTTACATGTTTCTCGTGAACGAGAGACACAGAGGTCTCATCACCAGCTTCATCTTCTAAAGTAGGTTTGTAGCTTTCATTAGATGATGATTGTTGTACATGAGACGTAGAGGGCATGGAAGGTTCTCCAGTCATCAATCTATTTCTGAGGTGATCACCTACATCATTTAGATCCGGACTATCATGAGAGTCCAAGGAGTCTGAATCATTATCATCTTCATTATCATCATCCTCTTCTTCATTAGACGAGTCCTCATTCATGGGCGAAGAAGTATTTTCAATATGCTCGGAAGATTGAGCAACATTACCTTGAAGATTCTCAAGGCCTTCAGCAGAAACTTCCCAAATTTCAGGATCAGGAATAGTAGGATCATTCAGATCCAGAGATATGTTAGCTTGTTCAGCTTCGGCCTCTTCCATTTCAAAGTAAGCAGCAAAATCTGCCTGATGAATCTCTTCATTAGCATCAGCAGCTCTAATCCTTGCAAGCATCTCAGGGGAAAATAGAACAGGTGGTCCTTGATACTTAGCATGCAGATACTTCTTGTAAGTACTAGCATTCATTGAACTTGGCTTGTAAACTTCACCCTCTTTAACAAAGTGTTGGGTAGTAATTGTCTAGAATTGCTTGAACAAACTGGGGATACACACAAACTTCTAGGTTATTCCTTGTGGATGTAGGTTTGTAATCATCCACTAAAGTAGTTGATGAGAGAGGTTGAAACCGTCTCTAGTGAAAAATCCATGTAACGTCCAGGCTGTCTCCTCGACAAAGTCATCAGTGCCAACCTTCCTTGGAGACAAAGCAGTGATAAAGAAGTTTATACAAATCTCTAATTGGCAGGAAATGGGGTCTTGAAGATTTTATTGTTGGTGGTCACCCAGAGAGCACCAGTATAGCCCATTCTCATTACTGTTGGTTGCTAAATGCTCTTAGCTAAGGACTTTGGAGCATTAGAATCTTGCAGACTGAGAACAACTCTGATTTTCTCTTTAGTAAACTCAACATCAATGTTTTGAATCCTAGATCTCAAGACTCAAGAACAAGCAGCTAAGTGCTCAGCATGTGCATAGTGCCAGAAGGTTTCCACAATGTTCTTGTAAACCACATGCTCCATTTGCATAGCAGTGGCCGAGTTATATTGATGAAGAAAGTCAATGGTTTCTAAATCGCTAGCATCCCGGCTTTTATTAAACAAACATATTCCATTATGAGTATGACCATATTCCATATCATCATTAGTAGCTGGTGCTTGTCTAGGAGGCATCTGCACATATAAAATTACAAGATTATATCCAATTTGACATCAACAAATGAATGTCATGTCACACTAAACTCGTGATAGTGATAGAGTTTTTCACTTGAATATCAAAGATATAAAAATGAATCAAATAATGCATTTCTCACAATGATCAAGTCCAAACATAATCTGAGTTTAACATAGTTAAAGCATTAGGACCACTACTAGAAATAACCCCTTCCTTGACGCGCGAACAATGACACTCAGAATTTTATGACGCGCAAAAACAAGCGTCATAAAAGAAACTGTCGTATCTACTAAAATTTAACAAAATTTTCTGGTTAGATGACGCGCATTTTTGCGCGTCATAAAAATTGTGTCATCTGTAAAAAAATATGAAAACACGGAGGACAGATTCTATGTGCGCGTCAAGCCTAAAAATAAAACCGTCGTTTTATAATTTTCCCGCCAAAATGAAAAATCTTGGATATTATAGCCCGCCTCTTTCACACTTAGGGTTTTTCCCCAAAAACACTCCTCCCGGCCGCTCCCGCTCACAAGTTGCAGACCGTGAAACTCCTCCCGTTCCGCCGACCGCCGACCGCCGACCGCCACCGCCGACCGTCGACCGCCTACCGCCTACCGCCTACCAGTTGCATCTCTTTTGGCTTCGTCTCTTCTCAAATCAAAATCGGAACCCTCTTTTGCTCCAGAAGAACGATGTTTCTTCCTTCTATACATGTAAATTTTAATCAACTTTTAGGGTTTAATCTCTCGGTTTTAGCTTATCTCCTCATGCCATGTTTTTAGGGTTCACGTCAGGAGGAGGCTGTCGACCCTTTGGTGGCTGTGACGAGTGAAGGACTTGAATTGGGCAAGAATCGAGTGAAGGTTTATGCGTTTCTATCTAATAACCTGTAAGTAGGGTTTCATTGAACTTGATTTTAGGGTTTCTATGACTATATGTGAATCGTTGTGAAGGTAAATCGATGATTATGTTTTAATTGCTAGCTTCCAAACTCCACCAGTTTGGGTTTTATTTGTTTAGTTTTGATTTTGTGATTTCAGATCTAAGCTTCTCTGCTGTCATCTAAAGGTATGTTCATCGCTTAATTTTCGTGAATTTATGTTTGTCGTTTACAGTTTATATTTGTTCTTGACTTCTAATTTCTTCAGGTTTCATACACCCGCCTAATTTGTCATCATAAACTGTCGGTAATGTTCTTGGCCGATTTCTGGAAATAGGTTTGCTCTTCGTCATTTATTTCTGCACAGTTTATGCATAAAGGACCAATAGCACATTTGGATAAAAGGGCAGGGGGCAATCTGTATAATTCACATTGAGTGCTTTATGTAGTTTTGGTTGCATTTGTTATAGTAAGGGAATTTGATTGATTTTTACGATTTTCACCTGGTGCTTGCTTGCTTACACTTGCAGATTATATATAACTATATATTTTGATTTGTTGTTTTTCTTCATAAAAGCGTTTTGAATTGTTGTTTTTCCCATCAAAAGTTTTATGTGAAGCACTAAATCGGTTTGTAGTAGAATATGTATAGGTCTTCTAAAAGTTTACATGTAAATCCAGTAACAAACAGAACTTTCCAAACACTCAAAGTCTCAAACTACTGAAAACAGCTGATCATATAAAAATCAGTTAATCATAACTTCAAACAGCATAAGCATTAACAAACAAAAGTTTTATGTTGCTGCTACTGTTGTATGCTGCTGCTGCTACTGTTGTATGCTGCTGCTGCTATTGTTGTATGCTGCTGCTGCTACTGTTGTATGCTGCTGCTGCTACTGTTGTATGCTGTTGCTGCTACCGTCCATGACCCGTTTTTACACAGCTCAAATCAGCTAAATGTGAACTATTGAACCGACCCGTTGTTTGAACTAAATCTGTATTTGTTTGGCTCATTAAGTTAAAACACAGCCAAATCAACTAATTATGAAGCCGTTGTATAGAAGATTAGTTTGGGAACTTAGGCCTGTTGTACTCCTAAGGTAAGTATGCTACTGTTGTTGATATGAGAAGTTCAATCCTGTTTCCTTATTATTTTTTAAAAATTTAGGTTTGCCTACTAATCATTTCTTGATGCAAAGTTGCAGCCTTAATCATACATCTTAACTGATCAAGCACTACCTGTCCAGTGGAAACAGAAGCTCAGGTGCTAGTCTTACCATGACATACTTGTTTTTTTTATTCTTTTAAAATTGTTTCATTACAAGTGTGCACATATATATGACACATACACACATACATATATTGTTAAAGTGTAAATTTATGTTTATTGTGTATACATTCATCTAGCTAGTAGTAAGTAGGGATGTTAAAAAAGCTGCTGAACTGATTGGATAAAAAAAGGTTAATCATCCAGTTGTGGGTCATTTTTGGTTAGAAGTTTAGAATAGTCACATTTACTAGGTAAAGCGTGAGGAGTTGCTGCAGTTTGCACAAGGTGCCATCACTGGTTTAGTTGGTTTGATTTTCAGTGCGGTTAGAATCACTAAAGTGCCAAAATGAGTAAATTTTTGGTACCAAGTTCATGTAGCTGCTGCTAAGGTTATACAAGAAATATTCCAAATTTGATTTAGTCATGTTCTCTAGCATTTTGATAGTTCATTGATGATGCTATATTTTGACCTTGAACTACATACTATAATTGTAATATACAGGCGAGGCAAGCACTAAGAGCACTAAAAGGACTGGTCAGACTACAGGCTCTAGTTAGAGGCCATGCAATGAGAAAGCAAGCTGCCAGCAGCAAAACAGCAGCAAAGCAGCAGCAAAGCAGCAGCAAAACAGCAGCAGAACAGCAGCAAAACAGCAGCATAACAGCAGCATAACAGGTAGCAAAAGCTGTTCTTGGTCCCTCTAAAATCCTCAGTATAAGACTTTAGCAAAACAGCATATGCTTTATACGCTTTCTGTGTGTCAAAACTTAACACCACATGTTCATAATTGTGATTTCCAAATTCCAATTGTGCTTTAGGTTCTGAATTTTCTGTTCACTATGATTTTCAGGTATGGTTTTGACATCAGCATTGATGACCCAAGGTAATTCTTCATTATAGTGGTTGGAGAATCTTTAAATCAATTTCCAAATTGATAAGTGGTTTTGTTATGTAAATTTGTTAGTGCAATGTAAACAAATGTTACATTTGTAATGTTTGCTCTATATATGAAATGTATTATTTTGCTACAAGTGTATTTTATTTTGATTAGGAGGTTGATTGTCATTAATGTGGAAATTAGTGAATCTACAAAAATATTTTTTTTTAAATTTTGTTTTAATTCATGACGCGCATTTATGCGTGTCATAAGCAATTTATGACGGGGGCTTCCTCTGACACTCTTTTTATGACACGCTTTGCGCGTCATAAAATGCGTGTCATTGTTTGCGCGTCAAGAAGCAGATGACGCGCATTTTGCGCGTCAAGAGGATTCTTGACCCTACCTTCCTTGACGCTTTTTTGCGCGTCATCTGGGCCCTTTCTTGACGCGCAAAAAGCGTCAAGAAAGGCCATTTTTGTAGTAGTGGACCAAAATTCTATTTTAAGTTTTATTTTAAAATCGTGAAAATAAAGAGCCAGACCTAAATCTCTGTTATTCAAAGTTTGAATACAGAGTCAAATCTAAATCTCGTTTATTAATGTTGACTGAAATTTTTCTTAAAACAAAACTTACCCAAAGTTAGTCAAAAGTCAATTTTATCAACGGATATTGGTAAGTCAAGGAGACATTTGTGGGAAGGTCTTCAACTTAGACTTAAAAGTAGACTAATGTACCAAATTATAGAAATCTTAGCAACCTGAGATCAAAAACATAGACTTGAACTGCTTTTTCATGATATAAAGGTTTTATGATCCCAACTTGCTAAAATTTGCAAAGAAAGAATCAAGTGGAACTTGATTCCCCCTAAAACTTGTGATTTTCATGGTTAGGTATTTCAAGCTTTGAGAAAACATAATTTAGACAAAATTAACCCATATTTGATATGGAAAACCAAGTTAAAGCATTTAACAAGTCAAGTTATATCATAGATAGAACATGAGCATGAGATATGTGAAATAATGAAACATTACACAAAAAATAGGATCCTATCATATCAGAAGTTTAAACATAGATCCTAACACTAAGAAGTCACTACAAAATGTCTAGATCATAGATAAACATCAGCAAAGATCAATTAGAAGCATTGGATTCACACTATCACAAAAATAATCATGCAAACAACCCTTAATGGGTCAAATGGGTCATTTCAAGCTTCTATGAGACAGAGATGAAGATTTGCAATTCAGTAGATCACATAATCACTCAATAAGTTTATATCAATCCTAATATAAGAATCATGCATATAAGGATCAAAATAATAAAATTATCAAGAAAAGGAGATCATATCAGTGGAAGATACCACCACTACTAGAAACAGGGCCTTTCTTGACGCACGAACGATGATGCCTGGTGTTTAATGACACGCAAAAACACGTGTCATAAAACTTTTTTCAAGAATTGTAAAATTCTAAGGCTAGATGGCGCACATTTTTGCGCGTCATAAAAATTCATGTCATAAATTAAAAAAAAAAACATGGAGTACACCTTACAAAATGCACGTCATCTTATAAGTGTCATTTTTATGTTTTCACTTTTCTCATCCAAAATTAATTCCCCCAAATTTGTTCTCGCACCTGTTTGCCCCCAAATTTATTCCCGCTCTTTTTGCCATTATCACTCAGCTCGATAATGTTTTTCAAGAAATTTATCCTGCTCCTGTGACCACAATCTCAGAAGATCATTGGCCTTAGTCTCAACATGAGAACAAAGAGGAGAGTGTCGAGTTTCCTGATGGCCCCATCTAGAAACCATAGCTTTTGAGAGGTCTGCAACATGAGAACAACGATGAGAGCGCCGAGTGTTGACCTAGGAGATTGGCCCCCACGCCGGTTATTTCTAGTCGTCACCTGCAGAATCCCTTCAAGATTCCATTGACATTGTCTAAAACCCACGCCGGCGTTTGAATAATCACGTTGGCTTTATTTTGGTTTCCGAGGTACTGATAGATATTATTCGATTTGTTTTTGTCACCTTTTCTAACTGGTTATAGTGAAAGTAACCTTATGATTTGGACTACGTTCGTAATTACAGGGATCTGAGGCTCTGGATGTGGAATAGCGAAAAGAAGGATGAGGTTTGTGTGTGTTGTTTGATTTCCAGGAGTCGAATTAAAGGATGAGGAAGGAATCATCTATTGTAGGTCTATTGTTTGTTAATTGGTACCAAGTTATGTGAATTTATGGTTGTGAGCAGATGTTTATTCTTACTGGTTGATGTTTGTTCTCGGCTAGTTAGTTTAATCTTTGCTCAATCCAATTCTCGGCTTTGCTATGAATAAAAGTCATTAGTCAAAGTTGTTGTGCTATTATTTTTAGGTTCTAATTTTCCTCTTGTAATATGTGTTGTAAACCTTCATCTTCTAAATAAATAGTATAAGTTTTGGTTTCCAAAGAACCTAATCATATCCCTCAAATACCAACTAATCACACAACTACTCGTGTTATTGGTGATGTGAAGACACACCTGAATCAAAGTGATGAAAGACTGATTGGGATATTATTTTAGGCTTCATATATCCTTGTGATCAGTTATTTTGTGTTACAAAGAATAGGTCTGTAGCTTAGTTCTTTCTTGCAACCTACCTAATAATCTCCTTATTGATTTTATTTACAGGGTGCCTGCACTGGCTTGAGCAAAGTGATGGCTAGGTAGAAGCCAATTATTGAGTCTGCTGGATTGCATTTAGTATCCTGTATAAGGTACTTCATATTATAGAATTGGCAAACTGGACGGGTTACATGTGTTAGCCTCTTCCTTGTTCCATAGTCAAGAAAACTTCAGTGGGAATAGTTTATCTTCTTGCTTGCCTTTTAGAACCTTTTATCCATTATTTTCTATTGAGGCAAGTACTTTCACATTTTCACGTTTCGGTCTAAATGTTTCTGAATGAAAGCTGTTATATTTGTTGTTTTGGTCAAAACCACCAATATGATTAACTGATCCAAACTTTGTAAATGAGGTAGTGTGCTTTATGATGAAGATGACAATATATCAAAGTATAGATATCGGCACAAGGATGTAACGAGGGAAAATCCAGAATCCTTCGAGTTTCCTCTAGGAATTTTGACAAAAAAACCTCGGGAGCCGCCTGAAGAGCCTGCTGCCTAGCACTTTTATTGATAAGAAACTGAAAATTACAATAGTTTTGGAGGCATGGTCGATCAAATTAAGTGTTACAACGATTGTATACTATCAGAGCTAAAGCGTGAGTGAATTGTGTGTCCCTATGCCGATCATAACCTATGATATATAACAATTACATTAATAACAATCTCTCCGGGATTCCAGGATCTCATTCTCTAACTAATTTGATCGTTAAACCACTATGCGTCCACTTGGTCCACGTATTTCAACAGCTAGAGCGATTCTTCAGGAGGTAGTTGGTCATCCAACGTTACCTGCAAACAATTTAAACACGAGGAAAAATAGGGTTAGCGAATAATAACAAACCAGGATACCTGAGCCAGTAGGATTCCTAAAAATCAACCCCTAACAATTGCCCCTTGAATTTTGATGGTTGTGGATAAGATCAATAGCTGTCAAAATTAAAACTCTCCACTTTCACGGCGTCAAGACGGTTAAATCGGTTGAGAAAGGACGTTTTTTATGGCTTTCCATGCGATGTGATAGCCATCATTACCTTCTTTCAGTATGAGCATATTAACCCCATTTACCTTCATCTTCCTCCGGAAACTCTTAAAGATTTTCCACAACGCAGTTCAGTTTCTCCTTCTTCCCTCTCTGTTTTCATCTTCGTTTTGGGCCATGGCTAAGAAAACCACTCGATTGTCTTCCTCGTCGATTGCTCTGTCGATCGACGATTTCCATGATCAGGGGTACATTATCCCCTGTGAATAGGAAGCTTGCTCCTTCGATGACAATAACATCAAAGCTCTGAAAAGTTCTGGAATCTTCCCTCCCAGCTTTATTTTCCGACCATTTGACCCTCGAATCAAATCTGACTTCACCTCTACCACTTGGGTTTGCTTTATGAACTACCCTTTTTGTTGGGTATGACATTCCCCTTTCCTGAGCTCGTGAATCAGTTCTTTAAACCCACCAAAAATTTGTTACTCCCAGACCATGTCAATGGTTTGGAGAATTCTGTACTCCATAGACCAGCTGAACCAAACCAAGAATCTTGACATCGGGATTCCCAAACTTTGCGAAGCCTACCAACTTCGTACCTGCGGCGGGAGCTGTTTTGTCCTGAAAGCTCGCACCTCAACCTCCCAATTGATTCCTAGGGCCTCCCACAATGACCATGACTGGAAGAAGTGATTCTTATTTGTGAAGCGTGAGTCAATCCCAGGGGATATAGATTTGCCGATGAAATGGGTTAAAAAGGGTAGGATATCGACCCTATTGTTATTTTGATCTTCTGATCTTATACTTACTTCTTTCTATGGTTTTCGTACTTGCAGCCTGAAGTTTGAGAATCTCGTCAAGCCATAGTAGGATTCTTACGAGAAGGTCAAGGAACTCTATCAGATTCCGGCCACTGAGAGGGCTCTCATTCTTGAAGCAAAAGCCAATGAACAAAGCTTTTTAGTTGACCACCACACCGATGAGATGTCTGGTAAGTCTTTCCGGATTCCAAATTTCCGGCCTTGTTGAGAATCCCTAATGTTAATAACCTGTTATTTTTGTTGCAGCTCCCAAATCCGGCTCCTCGTTCTCCCTTAAAGACTTGGACTCCATGCTCTCAGTGAAGAAGGAAAAAATAGAACCTTAAGCCACCTCGAAGCCGCCTCCTAGCCGGGAAAATCTACTGCCTCCAAGAAGAGGAAGAGTACCGAGGCTGTTGTGTACCTAGACAGCTTTAATGGTTTGGCTTTCGCAGATGTTAGAAACAAGTTGCTCTCCGTGTAAACCATGATGAACCTGGTAAGATTCTCAAATATTTCATAAGTTTCATACCTGTAGCTGTTTCTTATTATTCATGTTTTTCTCTGCAGGGCATTAAGAAGCTCAGCACCCATGCCATGGAAATGGATCAGAAGCTAGCTGAGTCCAAGGATAAGATCAAGACCCAAGCTAAAATTTCCAAGGGCAAAACCTGCTACTATGAGCAAAAGCTCATAGAGCAGCGTCAAGCCTTTGATGCTGAGAAGACCACCGATGCCGAAGTTGCCAAGTTCTCAGTTGCCCAAAGCGTCTTAGAGAGCAACCTGAAAATGGCGGGTGAGGCTGAAGAGGCTGGTGTCAAGGTTCCTGGCTGGGATGCGGTAATTCTGGAGTCCTTAGGAGGAGGTGAGGAGAAAAAGGATGAGACTGGGAAGGACGGGAACAAAGGTTGCTCCTCTAAACTGACCCCGGATGCTCTAGAGGCGATGACAGAGGCGTATGTGGTGATGGTCGGCGAGGGTGAGAAGCTTGGAGAAGAGGTGAAGGTGACGGGCGATGAAGATAAAGAAACGATCTGAGCCCAGTTTTTCAGTTTGAATCGTGGTGTTGATGTAAAAACAATTTTCTTTTGTGGTTCCTAGTTCCAAAAAAATGTTAGGATAACAAACAACAAACAATGGTAGGGATCCAGGTGGAGGGATCTTGTGGTTTACAAGACGAAACCTGGATTCCTAAAATGAACAATGACCTCTGAGCTTCCCAAGTGGAGGGATCCTGACGTTTTTAGGATGAAACTTAGGAAGCTCAACCTTAACCGCTTTTGTTAATAATAATATGGTATGGCTTTTGACTATTATGGTTTAACTTTAACTTGCAAAATAATTTGGAAGTTTTAGAGGTTGTAATAAAATGAAACGAGAAAGGTATAAGGTCACATGTTATAGCCCAGTAATGTATAATTTGAAAATCCTAAGTACATGACCAATAGGTTTTACCGTAGGCAATTTTCAAGTTAATTCACTACCTTTTCTTGATATTCTTTTCGGCATCCCGATTGTTATCCTTACGAGAATTTCTTCTTGTATCCTAGCAAGTAGCCTAGGCATATTACCTGTGGGATTCCTAAACTTAGGATGTATTAGGGGACATAGTTAAACTATGGATAAACCCGAGATACTTGAGACTAAGCCAATTCTCCGGACAAGCCCTTTAAACTTGGGACAAAGCCAACTTGAGTGACATGTAAATGCCAAAACCTTTGTTAACACATAAGTGTTAAAAACCTTGAGAATCCACCCAACAACCTACGGTGACAAGATTATCAGCCACCACTTAGGATGGACTGGTCCGGCCACCTTTAGCATACCAGTGAACAACGTATGCTCCTAGCGAGGGTCGTGCGCTGCTGGCGATTACCCAAACGTAGGAGAGGGGACAACATCTCAAACCATAGAAGGTATGTAGGATACCTAAAGCGAAGGAGATGTGGCCAGCCTCTAACTGAGGATATACCAAAGGAACTTAATCAGGATTCCCGAAATCTACAAAATACTCATCACTTGGTGAGGGGTGGGTGTTAGTTTAGCTAACACCACTCCGATGCTTAAGTCAGTATTGTATTGTAGAAATAATAAAGATAAATTCAAACTGGAATAGTGGACATACCTGTTTATGTTAAGGCAATGAGGATCATTAGGAATCCCAGTAGGATTCTTACATGAAATAAGCCTTAAGATGAATAGCATTTCAAGCCCTTGGAAAAGGTTCTCCTTCCATAATTACTAAACGATATGCCCCTTTTCCTTCTTCAGAATCTATTAAGTATGGGCCTTCCCAATTGGGTGCCAATTTCCTATAGGTAGGATTTGTTTTGTTATGGAATGCCTTTCTGAGCACCATATCTCCGACCTGGAATCTTCTGAGCATGGTATTCTTGTTTTAAGATTTGGCAACCCTTTGCTGGTAGGATGCCATCCGGATTCTGGCCAATGCTCTCAGCTCGTCAACTGTTTCGAGATCCTGAAGCAGATTCTGATTGTTGGTTTCAGGATCCTGGAAGCTGATCCTTGCCATAGGTATCACCATCTCTATGGGGATCACTGCCTCAGTTCCAAATACTAATGAGAATGAAGTTTGACCTGTGGCATTCTTGGGTTCTATCTGCCCAGAGTACAAATGGCAGCTCCTCAGTCCACTTACCTTTCTTGGAACCCAACTTCTTCTTGAGGTTGTTGATGATGATCTTGTTGTTGGATTTCGCTTGACTGTTGGCCTGAGGGTGAACAGGTGTTGAAGTGATCATCTTGATCCCCCAACTTGCACAAAAATTTGTAGTTCTCTTGCCAATAAACTAGGAGCCATTGTCATAAGTAATTTCTGTCAAAATCCCAAATCTGGTAATGATGTTCCTCTTGATGAAGAATATCGCCTCCTTCTCCCTTACTTGAACATAGGCTTTTGCTTCAATCCACTTGGAGAAATAATCTGTCATTGCGAGCATAAACACCTTCCCTCCGGGAGCCTTGGGTAAATTTCCCACAATATCCATGCCCCACTTTATAATTGGCCAAGGTGACACTACAGAATGCAGATGCTTAGCTGGTTGATGCAAAATATTTGCGTGCCTTTGGTAGGCATCGCATTTCTGGGAGAAGCTCATGGCATCCTTCTTCATTGTAGGCCAGTAGTAACCAAATCTGAGAATCTTGGAGAAAAGTGCTCTACCCCCATTGTGGTTTCCACAATTTCCTCCATGAATGTCCTCGAGCACCACAAGAGCTTCTGACTTTTCCAAGCATCTCAAGTAGACACCCGCAAGATATTTTCTATATAATATGTTATTTAAGATTAGATAGAATACTAGCTTGGCGAGAAAAGCCCTGGGATTTTCACCCTTAGGAATCTCCCCATCTTGTAGGTATTTTCTGATCGGGTGAGTCCATGATCCTGAATATCTTCGGGATTCTCAACATCCATGTGTTTGTTACCTTCAACTGCGTGAGGTTCATGTTCAGCTATTGCAGGGGTCAGGATGTGTGTTATTGGGATCCTGATATTCTCCGGTATCCTGAGCGATGAAGCTAAATTTGCTTAAGCATCAGTTTCCGAGTTGTCTTCTCTTGGGACATGTATTATGTTAAAAATTTTGAAGCACGAGGCTAATTTTTTAACAATATCAAGATATTTAATTAATTTTTCCCCTCTCACAGCATAAGAGCCATAAAATTGGTTAGTCAATAAAAGGGAATCAATGAATACTTGAATGCACCGGATTCCCATATCCCTGTCTAGTTGTAATCCAGCAATCAAAGCCTCATATTCAGCTTCGTTGTTGGTAGACTAAAACTCACAAGATATGGATAGTGGTATTATGTGCCCTTGTGGTGATTTTATCAGGATGCCCAGCCCTATTCCTCTAACATTTGAGGATCTGTCTGTACAGAGAATCCAATTGTCATCGAGCTTCTTAAGCTTTTGGACTTCTTTATCGGCCTCCGACTCAATATCACTGCTGAAATTGGCTACAAAGTCAGCCAAGGCCTAGGATTTGATTATTGTCCTTGGCTCATATCTGATATCGTAGGCACTCAATTTGACTGCCCACTTAGCCATCCTACCTGAAATTCCGACTTCATAAGAATTGCCTTAATAGGATAGTTAGATTTCAAAATAATAACATGAGTTTCAAAATAATGTCTTAGTTTTGTGGAAGCCATGATAAGAGCTAAAACTAGTTTCTCAAGATAGGAATACCTGGATTCTGCGTCTAGCAGAATTTTACTTACATAATACACCGGATGCTGCTGACCTTCATGATCTTTGACTAAGACAGCGCTAGCTGAGCTTTCGGATATGGCGAGGTACAGAGATAACGGCTCCCCATCTTCTGGCTTCATGAGAAGTGGAGCTGGTGACAAGTAAGCTTTCAAGGATTTCAGAGCCTCTTCATGCTTCTCATTCCATTCGAATCTCTTGGTTTTCCTTAGAATATCGTAGAAATCTTTGGTTTTCTCTAAGGATCTTGAAATGAACCTGTTGAGTGCTGCTATTCTTCCTGTTAATCTTTGTACTTCCTTAACATTTGATGGAGATTTTAGATTTAAGATTGCCTTGATCTGCTCTGGGCTTGCTTCTATCCCTCTTTCAGTAACCATATACCCTAAGAACTTCCCAGCTCGCACCGCAAAGTGGCACTTGGAGGGGTTAAACTTCATGTTATACTAATCGAGAATATCAAAAGCAGTCTGGAGATCCCTGACATGATCCTTAGCTTTTTTGGATTTCACCACTATGTCATCAAATAGACCTCCATTGTGACCCCCAGCTACTCCTTAAACATCATATATGTTGACTAGTCTCTGGTACGTGGCACCTGCATTTCTTAAACCAAAAGGCATAGCAGTATAACAATATATACTTGTTAGGGTTATAAATGTCGTGTGCATCTGATCAGAGGGTTTCATCTGGATCTATTGAAATCCTGATGAGGCATCCATGAAGGTGAGCGTCTCATGTCTAGTCGTCGCGTCCACCATTGCATCAATGTGTGGAAGTGGAAAAGGATCCTTGGGACAAGCCTTGTTCAAGTGTGTGTAATCTACGCAAACTCTCCACTTTCCATTCTTCTTCTGTACCACAACTACGTTGGCTAACCATTTGGGATACCTAACCTTTCTGATCATCTTCGTTTTGAGAAGCTTGTCAATTTCCTCCTGGATGATTGCATTTGTTTCGGGAGCGAACTTCCTTCTCTTTTGATGGACGGGCCTGAAAGACTGATCTAAACAAAATTTGTGAGTAATAATGTGTTAAGGGATACTTTTCATTTCCTCATGCGTCCAAGCAAAATTTGAGGTTCTGGCTTTTAGGAGCTGAATCAGTTCTTGCTCGGTATCCACTAGGATGCTAGTTCATATGAGCACCTTGATTTTAGGATTTTCGGGATCCAACTGGAATTTCTTTGACATCGAGCTCCCTGTCCTCCTAATCTTTATGTGCTCGCTTCTGTAATTGCTATGCTTTCATCAATTTTGTTTTATTCTTCATTGATGTTGAGTAACAATTCTTGGCTTCCTGTTGGTCGCTATCTATCCTTACAACTCCCCACGGTGTAGGAAGCTTGATGCATTGATGATAAGTTGAGGGGACTGCTTTCATTTCATGTATCCAAGGCCTGCCAAGAATAATGTTGCAACACGAGAGAGAATCTATAACACAAAATTTTTGCATGCAATTTACCCCTCTATATATACTGGTAACCTGATACCCCAATAGTGCTCTTGGTTTTACGACTGAAGCCAATTAACACTGAGGATCTAGAAACAATTTCATTTTCTGGGATGCCCATTTTCTTGAGCACATCGAGTCAGATGATATTTACTGAGCTCCCGTTATCTACCAGGATCCTGCGAACGAAATGGTTAGCAACATATAAAGTTACCACAAGACTGTCGTGATGGGGATCCTGGACATCCTGAGGTCACTTTCATCGAACGATACTGAGTTAAAGTGGATGTCCAGACAGGTGTCACAGATATCTGAGCCTCCTGAAATGAAGTTAATAATCCTGGCATCGGAAGTAGGGGAAGCTGGTCTTTGACTAAGCTTGTCGGCTTCATGCGTCTTGCTCTTCATCCTGTCCAGCAATTCGTTAAGGTGCCCCTTACTGAGCAAGTAGCTGATTTCTTTCCAGAGCGCTATGCACTCATCAGTTAGGTGGCCGAAATCCTCTTGGTAGGCACACGACTTGGTCTTGTCTTTCCAGAAAAGCAATATTCAAATACCTTAGGATACTCAGATACCTTAGGATACTCCTCCTCTTCATCATCATTATCAACAACATTGATCCTTTGGTTGTCTGGTTTGGAATATGGTCAGGATCTATACAGCTTCCCAAGGGATTTCGACTTCTTGCCACTAGGATCATATTTAGGAATATCGATCGTTTGGTGAATCTTCTTATCATCCTCCAAACGGATAAACCTCATATTTTTTTCAAGGATTCATTACTAAGTCATCATAAAAACAGGAATCCTTACGGAGCCCCATTTTAAAGGCTTCAACAGCCGCTACCATATCTAGATGTGGAATCTCCAGGGATTCTCGTCCAAATCTGGCAACATATTACCTGAGCGGCTCATCCGGCTTTTGAACCACTCGATATAAATTACATGTGAGCTTCTCAAAAGTTCTGTTGCATGAAAACTGATTGTTAAATAGGTTAACCAAGTGAGAAAATGATGTAATAGTGTTAGGAGGAATTCTTAGTAGCCATTTCATGGCTGGTCCTGTTAAGGTTGAACCGAATCCTTTGCATAGACATGCTTCCTTGATGTCTGCTAGAATAGGATTGATCTCCATGCGCTCCCTGTAATATGCCACGTGTTCTTTAGGATCCGTGGTCCCATCATAAAGCTTCATGCTTGGGGTCTGAAAGCGTTTGGGGATCTCCACAGCAGAAATTGGCCAAGTAAATCTTGAGATCCTTTGGCTTTCCAAGGGATCCGCAAGAATAGGTTTTATGATCCCTTAACACTTGATATCATTTCTTTTAGCTTCTGGATCTCCCCAGCGATACTTAGGTGAATACCTACATCATAAGAAGCACCCTGGTTAGGAACCAAAGGAACAGAGTTAGACACATTACCTAGGTTATGATTTTGAGTCTGGATTCTTGGCCCATATCCATATCTCATAGGGATGCTTGGTTCCGTAGCCGTCGCTGTCTGCATCGGGATGAATCCTCCATCGTGTAAATCTAAGGAACTAGTTCGGAATATTCCTCCAGAAACAGAAGGGTTACAGTGCCTATAACTTTGAGAATCCTGACCCGAGGATCCCGCATAGAATGGATATCCTCGGGACGGCACGGCTGAGAATTCCCAGCAACTGCGTAGTCCAAGGATCTTTAGGGTGCGACTGCAAGAACTCTAGTGGAGCGTCTCCTGAGAAACCAGCGGTAAACTTTGCATGTTTAGCAGCATGAGAACTAGTTATGGGGGCTGTAGCAAAGCTTGTGTTTGTCACAGTTGAGGATCTCGGTTGGTAGCGAAGTGGGTCTGAGACATCAAAATCAAGATGCCTGGGGAATAAGGGGCTCTGTTCTTCCACAGGCTTCTTGGATTTCTTGAGCTCTGCGATTTCCTTCATCACCGTTTGATTAGTCTTGTTTTGCTCATCCATCTGCCTTTTCACCTGTTTGAACAAAGCAAATATGTCATTGTTAGTAATAACAGAATCGATAGATTGAACCTGGGATCCCGTGAATATTGGATAATCCGTTTTCTTTAGTAGCACATCTGTTTTCCTCTAACGATCATCCATTTTCTTCTGGCTTCCTGGAACAGGAGGAAGAAGATGAATGGAGGAAGTAACAAATCTGGTTTGAAAATCGACATTCTTTGAATCAGGGATCAAGTAAGGTGAGAGAAAATGAGAAACTTGGTAAGGTTAAAGCACCACATGCTCCACAGTGGGCGCCAAATTGTTTTAATTCCAAATCACCGAGATGATTAAGTGATCCAAACTTTGTAAGTGAGGTAGTGTGCTTTATTATGAAGATGACAATATATCAAATTATAGATATCGGCACAAGGATGTAACGAGGGAAAATCCAGAATCCTTCGAGTTTCCTCTAGGAATCACGGCAAAAAACAAACATCAGGAGCCGGCCTGAAGAGCCTGCTGCCTAGCACTTTTATTGATAAGAAACTGAAAATTACACGAGTTTTCGAGGTATGATCAATCAAACTAAGTGTTACAGCGATTGTATACTATCAGAGCTAAAACGTGAGTGAATTGTGTGTCCCTATGTTGATCATAACCTCTGATATATAGCGATTACATTGATAACAAACTCTCCGGGATTCCCGGGATCTCATTCTCTAACTAATTTGACCGTTAAACCACTATGTGTCCACATGGTCCACGTCTTTCAACAGCTAGAGCGATTCTTCAGGAGGTAGTTGGTCGTCCAACGTTACCTGCAAACAATTTAAACATGAGGCAAAATAGGGGTTAGTGAATAATAACAAATCAGGATACCTGAGAAGGTAGGATTTGCAAGTTATTTCAGGATTTCTGAACCGTCTGAGCTTCCTGCGGAGCATCCTAAAAATCAACCCCTAACATTTGTTTAAAAAAATAAATCTTTGTAAACATTTTTGTCATTGTATTTGTTATAGGTACTCAAGAAGCTTAATATGCCCCTTCAACTATCCATTTCTGATTAGGATATTATGAAGGCTAAAAATCCTTGGAATATCGTACCTGCTAGTCACAAAATTGGAACCCCTGTGCCACTGTTTAAGGAATTGGTAAATTGTTTTCTTTGCTTTTTGGATATTACAGAGAAACAGACGCCGATTAAATGCCACTTAATTATGTTTTCTTATATTTGTGTGATGTGTGCAAAAAGATGAAGAAGTGGAATTCTTCAGGAATAAGTTTGCTGGAAGTGTGGCTGATCGTGCCGACCGGGCTGTGAAGGAAGGAGCTGAAGCAAAGAAAATCACTGACGAGCTGAAAAACACAAAAATTTCAGGTGAATGTTTTTATAGCATGCTTCAGTTTGTATGACTCGAATTGCTGAGGCATTTGCAGCTGGTCAGATAGGACAATGCCACCCACAAGTCTTTTCTTTTTTCCTTTATTTTTAAAGCACATATTAGCACCAGATATATTTATCTATTTCAACTATACATTTTCTAGGCTCTTATGTATCCTCTTTTGGTGGCTTATAAGTCAATAAGCAATTTACATCAAGCTACATCTCAAGAAGTGGTTGATGAAGTTCGACAGCATAGTGGTCTCAAATAGAATAGAAGAAAGTAGATAAAGAAGAAGAATATTCTCAAAATAAAATGTGCCTTCCTTCTCATTCAAGTTCAACTTTCCTTATTTACAATACCGACTAAATCAACTTAGCTACTTAACTGTTAAGTTGTATTTACACATTGACCCTTTAGCTACTAAAAATTAAAATTAGACGTTTGACTCAATTATATTATGACATTTGTTCATCAATAACCAACAAAATTTCCATTTAGGTGAAAAACGACAATTGTGGTTTACCCCTTTCCCCAATTTAAATTACACTGTGCTCACTCTTTCATTTTCATTGATGATAATTTTGCTTGAATTCTATATTTGACTTGCACGTTATGCTTGTGGTCCCAGATCCAGAACTTCAGCCGTCTAATTTTTTCAAGATGACATCATTGACATGGGTTCTTGTACTGTACACCTTTGGAGGAATGGTGGAAATGTTCCTTGGTGTAGCTGGAGCCAAGAGAGATAATGCTCTAAAATTGAGGCCACAAAACTGTGCCTATAAACTGTTAGGTTTGTTAGTTTTTTTTAAAGCCTTGCTAATGTTTTGGTCTTAATCTTACATTCTTGATTATTTATGTGTACTTATTTCTACTTAAAACAAGCCTCTTGTTGATGTTAATAAAAAAACAATCATGTTGTCAGATAATGTGCAACTGTTAGAATATCTTCTCGAGATAGTCACATTATCTCAAAATGTTCTAGCTCCAAGATTTTCGGGTAATATTCGGGGGGGGGGGGGGGGGGGGGGGGGTAGGAAAGTTTAGTTACCTCTACTTGTTGTAGCTTATAATCTATCCCCCCATATATTACACATTTTACTACTACTTTCTAAACAGTTAACAAAACAAAATTATTAGACTTTTTTGAAAGATTATTGAATAAAACTTTTTTACACCCAGATGAGCCCATATGTGTTTTTTAGCCCAAACCAACCCGTTTGTTAAAGACTGGATCATGATTGCCACCCTAAATTTAGAGCATGTGTTGTTTAGGTTAAGTTGAAATTGCTTAAGGGAATACATAATCAAACGTAGGTCTCATTTCCTTATTATTCTTCAATACTGTTTCTTTAGCTTTCTCATGTTGATGTTGACATGTGAATCTTGATTCTTTAAGACATTTGAATGGATTTTCTTGCCCTTATGCTACTTGCAAAGTTTGGAATATTGTGCAGTCGTGAGACAAAGTTCAGGATAGCGGCTATAGTCCGGCTTACGTGGGACAGGCGGAAATTATCCAGGAGGATGATAGCTAGGTGCCACGGTGAGTGGCTTGACGTGATTACAGAAGCTTCTAGAAAGGGCCTTTTTGGTAGGAAAGAACTGCAGTGGGACTCGTATGAGAAAATTAACCAACAACTCGGTAAGGAAGAACTGCCAGGTTATCATAGTCCTTGGAACTATAGCTTTCTTTCATCATTATTGTGCAACATTTACTGTTAGTAGCCCTATATTTATATTTTTGGGATTTTGTTGCTCTAGTACAATGACAGTTTCACTGGCTGATATGATTGATGTGGCTAGAGCAGAAGCCATCTCTTTATGTGGAGGACCAACAATATCCATTCAATAGGCAAATTAGACTCTCTGTAAGGGACTATTTTTCTCACAAGTTTTAAGAAATAAGTGGAGATAGTGTCCTGTGTGTCATCTAAGATAACAAGATTCAAAAACTGTTGTGTAGGTGGTGTGGAGATTTTGATTCAATGGCTACAAATAAGAGGGAAGGAATTTGAGACACGGGGCATGGCTGTAATTGGCAAATTCAGAAAAGAGGTAGGTCTTGTACAAAATTTAATGTAAGAAGTAAGAAACCAATGGTGAGTGAGAAAACATGAATCTTTAAACTCATTTTGTGGCTATTATGCCCTATTTTTGAGATCTTTGTGGCTTTCATAATTGAATTCTACATGTTTTCATTATAGATTTTTACACATCTCTTAATTTTTTATGCAAATTGTGAGCCAAGCCTTTTAAATGACTCAAAGAAGGTTTTGTTCGGCAGGTTTTCTTGAAAATTTTGAACCGAATCTCTAGCTATTATTTCATGAAAACATAACACAGTACATAGTTAAAAGAAGGTCAAATAGATAAGAGAACATCTCTAGTATGTGGTTTATGTTTCAAATATCTCAACCCCACCTGCTACACAAATCTATTTTTTTTCACTCCTTAAGTCTTTTTATGCAGGTATGGTCACCTTTGTTCTTGACAGATGGGCACAAGCAGAATAGTTAAGTATGGCTGACATTTATGACGTCCGGTGCTACAACATCTGCAATTTTCTGGAGTTGCACAGCTGCGTAGAGTTCTGACATTACAGCTTGCTCCTACTCTCATGCAGGTGATCGGTTTCTAGGTTATCTATAATTTTCTGCAGTTGACATCAAGTTTCCAAGTTTGTAAATGCTTATCAATTTTTTAGTAAAATAGAGATTCTGATTTGAACTCTGTGAAGAGCCAGCAAATATTAAAAAAAATATATTTTCTGATAATTGTAGTCAGCTTGACTTTAATACCCATGGATTCATTTGTTTTAAGGTAAAAAAAAGAAGGAATCTTACTTTTGTGCATGCAGAATAAGTTTGTAATTTTGTTTGTATATGTTTATTAGGCTTATCATTTTTCTTGACTTCTTTAATTTAACAATGCCATCATCTATTACTTACTACCGGGGGGGGGGGGGGGGGGGGGGGGGGGTTGCTTCTTTTGGAACTTAGAAGTTGCTAACTGTTAAGGTTCCTGGTCTGTTGATCTTTCACATGTTTGTGTGAATGCTTAGTCTACGATTAATAATTTGAGGTGTGCTTAGTCTAGGATCAATATTTGAAGCAAAACATACTAAAAAAATTACCTTCTAATACTTATGTTGAGTGTTCTCCTCCCACTACAGGAGAATCCAAGTTAACAGAGCCATCATAAACAGAGCTATTACAAGTAGCAACAGCAAGGAAGTCAATCCAAGAAAAGTCATTCAGATCAGGAACAAATTTCTCTTTTCTTGTGACAACTAATTACAAATATCATGCTTTTAACAAAATATATGGTATTTTTTTGCTGCATACGCTACCAGATCTTACAATTAAGAAGCCCTCTTAGGAAATTTATTGAATCCACCAACTTTTTCAGCTAGTATCTATGTAGAGTCAACTTAAATGATCAGTGTTCTTGGTGTCATTACAAGAGTTGTGTACCTACTTCAAGGTGGATCTGTAACAAAAACTTTGTGTCCTGCCTAGTAAGTCATTAAGCTCACCCTTTTACGTTAGTTTTTATTAATATGTAGTAGTTAAGCGTGATTTGGAATTAATGGGTAATATTCTGACATGGCAGGATGAGCCAACGGGATAATCAGGATTTAGTGATGTACTAAATTGCTAATAATTGACTTAGTAATTACTGATTTGATGATTTTCTTACATCTAATTTGATGATTTGCTGTTTTGCTTACAACTTCATTTCACGCAATTTACAATGAAGGTACATGATCAAAACTCCATCACTAGACAAAACAGAGTAGCTTTGATGCCAAAAAGGCCAAAGTAGGACCTTCTTTCACTCATTGGAGATACAAGTGATCACAAGTATCCTATCTTCAAGCAAGGTACAAAACTGAAACCATGTCCATGTGTATGTTCTCATGTATAGATGGAAAGATGGGTCATTGGGCCTATTTTTTCTTATAAAATATCATTCTTGTCTTAATAAATCAACATTAGCAAACAATTGAGTTGTTTTGTGATTAGGCTAGCGATGATTACATGGATGCGGATTTTGATGAGATTCATGAATAATGGATGTCCTATGTCTGCAACTTCATTTATAGGGTGTAGTAGGGATCGAATATTATATATATATGTAAACTATGAACTTTTATATCTTTTCGTTCTGATCGAATTGTATGAACATGATGAAATCGAATTATTTGTAATTGCTATATGTATGAAATGCAGTTTTTTGCTACAGCAGCTACTATTTATTTTGTTTTATGAAATAACATACGACAAAATTTCTTGACGCGCATTTCTGAGTGTCATAAATGGAGCGTTATCGTTCGCACGTCAAGAAAAAAGGATGAAGCGCATTTTACGCGTCAAGAAGCTTCTTGACCTTGCCTTTCTGACGCGCGTCATCTGGACCCTTTCTTGATACACAAAAAGCATCAAAAAAGGCCTTTTTTGCAGTAGTGCATATACGTAGGATCGAGATATTTAACACTTAGTTAGATTACAAGATTTACTTGTAAAATTAACCTTGCAGAATTAAGTTAATCTCCATTCTACTTTAACCGGTTAACACTTGTGAATAATCGTTGTTTGCATAAAGATAGTAACACAAGAAGTAAACTTTACTCGGCACTATTTGCATTAACTCAACAATATTACATAGTGTCTTGCATACATTCATGCGTACAAATATTGAGAACCGACTATGCTATACATAGTGCTAAGGGAAATCAATGATAGCCATTGATTTTCATACGATCATGTAAATGCGTGAGCGTTGGATCGTCTACTCGGTTGTATTGAAATCAATGTAAAACGTGAAGACAAGGAGTACATACAAATTACTTGAATTAACCACAGAAAAAAACCACAGAGTACACACACTTAAGATCTGACTAGGAAGTCCTAAACTCTATACAAGACAAGCTATTTATAGATGAACATCAAGGTGCAAAACTACGATCTGCCGAACTTCCAGTTCAGATATGTTCGTGTGAGTCCGAACTGGAAGTTCGCCTACAGTTCGGATCACAACAATCTTGCAACTCTTGTCTTGTATTTGATACTTCACATAAAGACCTAGAATTATGCATCAACAAACTCCCCCTCATCATATGCAGTATCATCTTTAACATAAATTTGTATCTTCAATCAAACTCTCCTTCAACTTGATGATGAGTCTGATCTCGAATACTTGATATTGCAGCGTGTGTAATCTTTTTATCAATAGCTTCAGAAGACTTGAATTTGTAATATTCTCTTCTTACTTAGAAGACGCGAAAAGTCTCTTCGAGACTCCAAGACATGTTGATTTTAAAATTGATTTTGTATTCCGTGTTGATTAATCTAAAAGAAATAAGAAATAAAATATTTTTGATTTTTTTTAGAAACATTATATCAAAACACACCTACACTCTTTTTGGTATTTTCTGATATGAAAAGTAAATGCAGTACAGAATCAGACACTATTTTTGTCTTTTGTGAGAAAGATCACCACTTGGAATCATATTGAACATAGCATGCTAAACTATACTTCAATTTCGATTATTGTAACACATAAGCCATGTCGATTGTAGATATAATTTGTCTAACTTTAAACTCAGGCATAATCATACTCATAACATCTGGATATGTTAAGATATTGATTAAATTTGCTTTGACCAGTGTACCCCACACTATCGGATATACTCAGATATGCTTTTACTTATCACACTTTTGTGATTTCACATGTTATTTAACACATAGTGATTGTATTCATGATATACGAAACACCAAAGAAAATAAAGTACAACCTCAAACGAACAACAATCAGGTCGATCTTTCGATACACAAAGAAAGTCCGATCATTTGAGAAAATAAATTAAATCAAACAAGTTTAAATCTTTGCAAAATGAACACATGTATACACAGTGACTTTTCTTTTTTCTTTTTCATATATCTTTTTCTTGATATATCATGTGATATGCATCAAGATGTTGTCCACTAGGTCAAGCATCAGATTTAATGTATATATCACATATGTATACTTTCTGATTTGCCGAGCCTACCTTACATGTCGATCAATGGTCTTATGGCTCTTTCACTTACTTTATCCATGAGTCAGACGATGTCAGCCAATGTACCATCATTTCCCAATCATATCGGATATAATTTCTCATTTTTAAATGTTTTTGGATTTTTGCATTTTTCAATGTTTTGGTCTTTTCAAATTTCTCCCCCTAGAAATGACAAACTCTATTTTTTAGATTTTCATTTTTACCATTTGAAAAAACAACACACAATTTTTGATTTTTTGCAAAAAAAAAAAAAAAAAAAAACTCCCCCTCAAAATGAGACGAAGTGAAAAAGAAAGAAAATTGATCAACTAACACGAATACTAGCAGTTTAGTATTTTGAAAACCAAATTAATTTGGAAATTCAAGTTAAACTATCACAAATATTTCACCACCAACAACCATACAATTATCGATAGGTCTTCTTGAAATACTTGTTGACACCAAATAAAATATTAGTCGCTCTGGGATCGACCCGATTCAACAGCGTCGGGTCGCCCGGTGTCTTCCATATAGTCATCGTTGGCCTTGGACACACTCTTTGGTTTCCATATTTTTAAAGATCTTGATTTTTGATCAGAACCAGATTCAGAATCAATTGGCGTACTCAGTTTAAACCAAGACGGCTTACGGGTTGATTTGACTTTTGGAAACCATGGTTCATCAAAACTTTGACCTTTTTTTGTTAGAGCATATTCCTATGCTATGAGTGTCTCGTGTATTGTATCTGTGTGAGCGTGTCTAAGTGATAGTTGTAGTGACTATTTGGTTATGGGCGTACCACATGGTCCGCCGGATCATGTGGTCCGGCGTATCAGTTTGATACGCTGGGCGTTTAGTCACTTAGTATAAATAGGTTCGTGTTAGAATGTGCAAGTAACGAGTTGAACCAGTTCAGTCATTCTACACCTTTCTGTGTGTGTTTCTAGAGAGAGAAACTAGAGAGTCTTCTTTGTATCTTCAAGTGATCAATAAGAATTCTCTTATTTACATCCGTTGTTACTATGATTGATTGATACACGCAGTAGTAAGATCGTATCTCGTTTCTACAAGTGGTATCAGAGCATTTGGTTGCTCTATTGCTGTGTTTTTGATCAATTTTTCGGATTTTTAGAGAGAGAAAGTTTGGGTTTCTTCACGTTTTCATCAAATTCTTTCAATTCTGAGTGTTTCAACGATGGAAAATGATTTCTGAGTGTTTCTGGAGTGTTTTCGCACTATACTGAACCAAATTCCAGCTCCAAACATCAAAATTCGCGAAAATCAGTGAAATCAGTCTCGAAGTCAGCTGATCCGCCGGATGAGTTTTCTGATCCGCCGTTTGATCCGCTAGGCAATCTTCATCAGTTTGATCCGCAGCAGTTACAGCGTATCAGTGTGATCCGCTGAAAATTCTGATCCGCCGTATCAGAATCTGATCCGCCGTATCAAATTTGATCCGCTGAAGATTTCTGGTCCGCTAGTACATCTGATCCGGAATCTGATCCGCTAGTACAAGTTTGATCCGCCGGATTACTTTGATCCGGAACTGATCCGTCGAGTTGTTTTGATACGCTGGCAGAATAGTGACTTTCACGAAAACTGACGTAACTTGCAAACCGTTTGGAGTTACGGAACCCAATACCAGCCAAAACGTTCGTCTTTCCGAGATCTAGGACTTGTACCCGCCTACGGCCAGTACCGAGCAGTTTTGACCCCCAAAATCCGCTTTGAAGACCTCCGTTTTTGAGTTCGAAGTTTTTGAAGTATCATTTTACGGTGAAAAATGTCTGATTTTCATGCATTTGCGGCTATGCAAACCACGATGCAAGCTATGATTAACTTTGATAATGAAATAGGAACAAGTCAGAAAGTTCCCAAGTTGTTAAAATTGGAAGATTATCAAAATTGGAAGCAACGTTTCTCTGCATACATCAGCACAAATGATATTGATTTGTGGATCCCGATTCGAACGCTGTATGTGCGTCCAACTGACAATGGGGAATATAAAGAGATTCAAGATTTTGATAAGGATGAACGAAGAAGTTATGAACTTGAACAAAAAGTTTATGGTTATCTTACCATGGCTTTACCTACTGAGTTGTTACATCAATTCAGTACTTGCAAGAAGGCTAAACAGTTATGGGATGCTTTATCTGCTCGATGTGAAGGCAATGATCAGTATAAGAAGAGTCGAAGGAAAGTGTTGAACAAAGAATTTGAAAATTTCCAACAATACGACAAAGAAAATATTTCTGCTCTTGTTTCAAGATTTTCACATCTAATTAGTGAGATGAAAGTAGTCAAGATTGAAAAGACCGAGGAAGAATTGAAAGAGAAATTGATGGAAGCATTACCAGAGAAATGGGAAAATTATGTGTTGTTGCTTACTCATGACAAAGACTATTCCACATTATCATTTCATGATTTGACTGGAAAGCTTCATGCTCGAGAAATGGAAATGATGAATTCAAACAAGTCCACTGCTCAATTACAAAATCCTGAGTTATATCATGGACAAAATTCTGCAAGTATCAATGCAAAGTCTAAATCATCTAGTTATGATACATCAAATCCACCTCAAACAGCATTTGTTGCTGATCATGGTTCAGGAAAGTATGAAAGTTCATCAAGGAGGTGCAGTTTCACTACTCCTGATAGATCATCTGCTAGTTCGATTAATGGGAAGTCAGCTGAAGATTTAGTTGCGTTGTTATCTGGATTCATATCATCTTCTTCTGGCGACATATTTAGTCAAATTGGTAACTCTTGTCTATATAGAGAGGATTTAGATCATATGGATGAAGATCAGTTGAATAAATTAGATTTGGAGTGGCAGTTTGCTATGCTAACTGAAAGAGGTAGAAGGTTTATTAAGAAACATGGAACGACATCTATTTTTCAAGGAGACAAACTTGGTTTGAATAAGTCACAGATCAAATGTTTCAAATGTTCCAAATATGGTCATTTTGCTCGTGAGTGTCCCACAAAAGAAAAGGTGGTTCAGACAGCTGATAAAACTGCTTCACCTCAAATTGCTTTGACTGCTATTGCTTCTGCATCAAAAGAACAAACATCGAATGAAGGTTATGATTGGGAGGCTGATTTTCCTGATGAGTCGTGTTTTGTTGCTCAAATTGTTCACAGTGATGACGAAGAAGAGATAACAGATTCTGATTCAGATGTTAGTAGTTATGGAAATAGTGGTTATGAATCTGTCTGTGAGTTTTGTTCTCAAAAAGATAAAATGATTCAAGGTTTAGTTAAGGAAAAAGAAGATTGGGTTGCTGATAAAGAAAAGTTGGAAAGTATGATTCAAGAGTTAGAATTTCAAAAAGAAAAGTTTTCAGTTTTTCAGACAACGTTAATTGAAAAAGAGTTGCAGATTCAAGGTGTTGAGCAGGAATTTGAAAAGAAATTTACAAAATTGTCTGCAGAAAAGGCTGATTTAGTCAAGGAAGTTGCGAAATGGAAGGCAGAGGCTGAGGATGCTGCCAATGATTTTAATAATTTGTTTGAAAAGTCCAAGATTAAACTTGATTTACTTACCAAGACTTCTGATGATTCGGTTGCTAAAATTGAAGCATATCAGCTTGACATGGAGAAGTTGTTAGATGAGAAGCGAGAACTGGCAAGAGTAAACAAGTTGCAAAATGCAAATTTGGATATTCAGAAAAGAAACGAAGATAAACTCGAGAAGGAATTGTTGGCCACTCTAGATGAGTTGAGATTGCAAAAGTATGAAACTAATAAAGTGACAAAGAAGCTAATTGCATCAGAAAAGGAGTTGGCTGAAGCTAATCAAAGAATTTCTGAATTAAAGATTGAAGTCATTGATTCAAAACGTCTTTTGAACAATGTTACTAACTCACAATCTTTTACAAGTTTTCTGGCTAAAGATGAAAATTTTGAGAAGATGTTTAACAAGACAGTCTCGCCACCAGGAAGTCTCAAGGAAGGCGTTCATGATTTGAAAGACAAGGGTGAGATTGGTGATTATTCTGAGTTTGTTGGTTCCAAATCTGCTGAAGAAAAGCAAAAGGAAAAAGGCAAAAGTATTGAAGCTTCTGAAGCTCAAAAGGTTGTGTCTGGGTCTTCGTCTTCAAAAGCTGACATTGATGAAACAATTATCAATGCTCCAAAAGATATCAAGAAAGTTAAAACTGAATTTTCTCGTCTTGCGAAGAATGGGCATAAATCATCTGATTCAGCAGAGAAAGTTTCTGGAAAATATACAGGTTTGGGATTTCAAAAGAAACAGGTTGATGTGAATGTTTCAAAGGTTCAACAGCAACATCATTTGAAGAAAGTTAATCTGAAGCAAGTAAAGAAAGAAGTTTTTAAAGCTGACAAAGTTCAACCCGAGAGGTTCTACAAACTCAAGGGTTTGGAACAAATATTTTCTGATAAAGAATTCCCGCTACATTGCGTAGATGCTTGGAAAGTTGCTGAAGTTTTTGTGAAGAATGTTGATTCAAAGACCCAGAAGCAACTAGGTGCTAAATATTCTTCTGGAGGATCCAATTCTACTCCAAAGAGCCCGACATCCAAATGGGTTCATGATCATCGATTTCAGGTATATGATAATTTTTATGATCATTTTGGAGATGAATATGTTTGTGAAGCCATGCAGGTTCCAAAGACAAGAAACATAAACAATCGTTTGTGTTACAATTGCCGACAAAAAGGGCATATGGCACAAGTTTGTCCAGTTTCTGCTGCTTCTAGTTCAAGGAAAGGAAAGGTTCCATTTGTTGGTAAAGCTGCCAAACAACGATTCATTGATGAAAATGGCAGAGTATTTGATGAATATCCACAACCTACATTTTTCAAAACTCAAGGAAGATTTAGTCCTCATTTTCAAAATGTTTCATATGTAGGTTGTTCTTCACAATCAACTGTGACTGGTTCATCAAATACTGATTTCCCAAAACAACAATACTGGAAACCTAAAGTGGTTTCAAAAGGAAATCAGGACACTGGTCGACCAGAAGCAATTCGCTTCGGGTCATTTATAAACTGATGTGTTTGACCAGTGTGCAGGTACTTCTAGAAGACCTATCGGTGATTGCAAAGTTACTGATGGAGAAGTATTCTGCTGATTTAACTTAAATTACATGTGATATCAAATTTCAAAACTGAAATTTTTTCTGAAAGCTAAACTTGAAAGATATCCATGTCGAAAGGTCAATTTTCTTTCTTTTACATTTCGTATGTAGTTTAGGGGGAGAAAATTGAAACCCAAAAAATAGCGTCTTTGTGTTTTTGTTGGTATTAAAATGAAAATCCAAAAATAGAGTTTTCATTTTAAGGGGGAGAAAAACAGAAAATACAAAAACATTGAAAAAATGGAAAAATTCAAAAACATTGAAAAATGAGAAATTGTATCCAACATGATTGGGAAGTGATGGTACATTGGCTTTCGTCGTCTGACTCATGGATAAAATAGATGAAAAAGCCATAAGATCATTGTTTGATGTACTTGGTAGGCTCGGCATTAAATCAGAAAGTATTCAGATGTGATAAACACATTAAATACTAATGCTTGACCAAGTGGACAACATCTTGATGCATATCTCATGATATATCAAGAAAAGATATGTGAAAAAGAAAATGAGAAGTCTCTGTGTATACATGTGTTCATTTTGCAAAGATTTAAACTTGTTTGATTTTCTTTATTTTGTCAAACGATCGGACTTTCTTTGCGTATCGAAAGATCGACCTGATTGTTGTTCGTTTGACGTTCTGCTTTATTTTCTTTGGTGTTTCGTATAACTCATCGGACTTTCTCTGCGTGTACGGGAGTACCGACCTGATTGTTGTTGAGTTATACAATTTCAATTTGTTTTATTTTCTTATTTTGTTAAATCCGAGGCCTTATCTGCGTATCGAAAGATCGACCTTAAGGTAGACGATTTAACGTTCTTATTTCTTTTTACATGGAACACAGTTGACTGAATCATGATTACAATCATTATGTGATTAAATCACAAATGAAATCACAAAGTGTGATATAAAAAGCAAAAACATATCTGAGTATGTCTGATAGTGTGGAGTACACTGGTCAAAGCAAACTAAATCAATCAATAACATATCCAGATGTTATGAGTATGATTTTGCCTGAGTTTAAGATGGACAAATTATACTAGTAATCGACATGACTTGTGTGCTGAAGTAATTGAAATTGAAGTGTAGCTCAGCATGATATGATCAATATGATCCCAAGTTGTGATCTTTCTCGCAAAAGACAAAAATAGTGTCTGATTCAGTATTGCATTTATGTTTCATATCTGAAAAGTTCAAAAAGATTTTCGGTGTGTTTTGATGTAAAGTTACGAAAAGCCAAAAAGATTTTGTTTCTTATTTGTTTTCGACCAATCGACATGTGATACGAAATCGAAATTTCAAATCTATATCTTGGATTCTCGAAGAGAAGTTTTGCGCCAAGATTAAGTTAATTTTCAAAAGAAAAGGAAACCGCGTTTCTGTCTTCTGAAATTGCAGGTTATATGTTTCAAAGACTCAAGCATGGTGAAAGGGGGAGTATGTAATATTTTTCACAAGTGGATCTTGAAATTTGAAGATGATTCAAGTGTGATCCAGCCATGAAAGCTCTATTTCTGACAAGATTTCAAGTCAAAGATCGGATGCAGCCATGTTGAAGATTGATGACTGAAGTTTAGTTAGAATATAGATACACTACACGTTAAGGGGGAGTTTGTTAGAGCATATTCCTATGCTATGAGTGTCTCGTGTATTGTATCTGTGTGAGCGTGTCTAAGTGATAGTTGTAGTGACTATTTGGTTATGGGCGTACCACATGGTCCGCCGGATCATGTGGTCCGGCGTATCAGTTTGATACGCTGGGCGTTTAGTCACTTAGTATAAAGAGGTTCGTGTTAGAATGTGCAAGTAACGAGTTGAACCAGTTCAGTCATTCTACACCTTTCTGTGTGTGTTTCTAGAGAGAGAAACTAGAGAGTCTTCTTTGTATCTTCAAGTGATCAATAAGAATTCTCTTATTTACATCCGTTGTTACTATGATTGATTGATACACGCAGTAGTAAGATCGTATCTCGTTTCTACATTTTTGTCCACATATTTAGCAGTGTTGTGAATATATGCAGTCGTCGGACAATCAACAGCAAGATGTCCAGGTTGACGACATGCATAACAAAGTCGTTTACGAAATTTAAAAACGTTTGAAAATCTCTTTGAATTTTGAGAACCAGAAGAATGATCAGAACCAAAATTATCAAAGAAATCATCATAAGAATCATACCTTGGAGATGGACTCCGCGAAGATACCTTTGATTCAGACGAAGAACCTCCAGATGAATAAAAAACTTTATTTTTTTGAGGAGATGATTTCTTTTGAGTCTTCATCTTCAACACTTTCTCCTTTTTCTTTGATTGGTGTGCTTGAATATGAACATCTTTAATTTCAAACCCCAAGCCTTTGTGCTTGAAACCCGAAGTCTTTGAAGACCCAGATTGAGAACCAGAAGCATATCTTCCTTTTGCTTCTCTAGTAAATTGAGCTTTAATTTCCTTCAACTTGTTCGCTTGCACAAAAGATTTAGCAGCTTCCTCTTCAGATGAAGAGCTTGAACACTTCTCAGTTTTTCCAAAAACATTTTCATCTTTCAGAAACAATGAACTTGAAACAAATGTTGGAGCTTCAACAAAAGTGACTTTCTTCGTTGACTTATTCTTCTTTTTCTTGGCTGGTGTTGCAAATATGGAATAATCAAGTGTTTCAGCTTTTGGATCAAGAGGAGCAGATGTAAATTCAGATAAATCCACTGGTTGAGGAACCTTGTGAATATCATTTTGTTTGGAACTATCCTCATTTCGATCCTGCTTATACTAGAAATTCAGCAACGTTGGTGATAAGTTGTAATTATTGACTTGCCTTTGTAATTCCAAAATTTCCGACTTTAACTTAGAAATTTTCTAATGAGCAGCAAACACCTCTTTCTGTGACTTAATGAACTTTTCATTTAAATCATTGTACTCATAAGTTTGCCACTTTCTGATCTCACAATCTGCTAAAACTTATTCAGTAACGTTCTCCCACTTCTTCTTGAATATGTCCACATCCTTTGTTAAAACTTCACTCTTATCGCGGAAAAGAACATTTTCATCTTGAAGTGTAGACATTTTGTTTGAAGTTTCTCAATTGTAGCAGCAGATTCAACAAGTGCATTAGCATTTTCATACTTTTGTTGAACTGGATAGCTTTTCTCAAACAGATTATCAAAATCTTGTGCTGCATCTAATGCTTCAGCTTTGGTCTTTTCACATTCTTCTGCCAATTTACTCTTTTCTTTCATCACATCTTCATGAGTATGAACCAATTCATAATATTTCTTCTGAAATTCTTCCAGTTCTTTCTTTAGCACCACAGTCTCTTCAGTTGATAATTCAGAATATCTTTCTAGACTTGCATTCTTGTTGCATAACTTCACACATTCTAGACATGTAGATTATTCGAACTTTTAGTTATCAGTTACCTTTGGCAAAACCTCTTTGACCATTGATATGCTTGAATTAGAATCAGAATCAGTGAGAAGACTATCATCATCATGACGAGCTATCAAAGCAACGGTATTAGGAACATGTCACAATTTTGTAATATCAGAATCCGCATTCCAAGAAAATTCATCTAGATGCCAAACTAATTCTGTCATTTTATCTTCAACCGAATCTGATACTTTATGATCTTTTTGATCTTGAACTGGTGAATGCACAACCAAGTGAGCATGTTGACCATACTTCAATTTTTTATCAATTGAACTTGGACATTCTCATGCAAAGTGCCATATACAGAATATTTATAACACTTAACCTTATATTTGTCCAATCCAATTTTACCATCCGGATTTAATCTCTTCTTTCCCGTTCTGCTAAAAAATTTCTCCGTTCTTCGAACTAACGTAGCATATTGCCAATTCAGATCCATTTCTTCCAAATGATCATAATCGATCTGATCATAATCTTCATTTGTTAATTCAGCGTTACTCACTGAACTAGTAATAACAACAAAATATGAAGATACCCATGCAGACATCAAATCCATATAATCGTCGGTTGTTTGAGTTGATAAAGCAATTTGAACTGAAGAACTATGAATTG
The DNA here is from genome assembly GCA_039602395.1 of Deinandra increscens subsp. villosa. Lineage (NCBI taxonomy): Eukaryota > Viridiplantae > Streptophyta > Magnoliopsida > Asterales > Asteraceae > Deinandra > Deinandra increscens. Next base: position 131,956 of record JBCNJP010000060.1, on the reverse strand, counting down.
AAACAGTACAACCAGAAGAATAAGTAGAATTTTCAGATTTACCTACAATGAATGCTGTAGGAGGTGCGGAATTAAGAACATTTGACTTCACAATATTCATGGTTGAATCATTTTCACCATGATACACAGTAGGATTCTGGATTTGTGCAGGTAGTGACTTGTTCACCGTTAACTCCATATACCTTGCCTATATTCTTTGAACCAGATCATTGAAAGACAACCCCGAATACTCTTTATCATGAGTAATCATCATCACATAATTTTCCCATTTCTCAGGTAATGCTTCCAAAATATTTTCTTTCAAATCAGCCTCTTCTTTTTTAAGGGTTACCAAACGCATTTCACTAATTAAATGTGCAAATCTTGCAATCAGATTTGGAATTGATTCATTCTGATAATAATTGAAACTATCAAATTCCTTTTTCAAAACCTTTTGTCGACTTTTCTTATATTGGTCATTACCCTCGCATCTATTTTCCAAAGCATCTCATAAGCTTTTCGATGTATAATTTGTAGAAAATTGATGTAACAATTCTTTGGGCAATGCCATTGTCAGGGTACCATACGCCTTCTTCTCAGCTTGATATGCCTTCTTTTGTTCAGACGAAATTTTTCTTTGATGAATCGGCTCTCCAGACACATCCTTAGGATATATGTATTGTTCAATGAACGAACTAGAACATTTTCGAATC
>JBCNJP010000060.1:111771-130764 GCA_039602395.1 Deinandra increscens subsp. villosa | reverse complement strand
TTCCTTCCAAATCGGAAGGAAAGTAAAACTTAAAAAAATGGCCTATTTTTCTCTCCCTTTCCCTCCCTTTCTCTTCTTAAATGAAACTCGGGAACACAAAGTTTTTATTTTCCTTTCTTTTCCATCCTTAAATGAAACTCAGGAACACAAAAATTTTTATATTTTCTTTCTTTTCCTTTCCTTTATCCCCTTAAATGAACTCGGGAACATAGTTTTAGGTGTGTGTATTTGTCGAGAGAAAGAGAGAAGATAAGAAGGGGGGGGTCGCTCCTAGTTTTCCGGGGACCATCACCATGAGTTTTTGATCCTTTCCTTTTTTCTCTTTCGTTCCTGAGTTCACATCTGAAGTCCCCGAGCTCAAATCTAGTCCTGATCGACCTTAGAAAGGGAGGCAGAAGCTCGAGTGGGCTAGGGTTTCAAGGTTAGGCGGCGGCAGCGCTGTGCCTGCGCGCGTCTGGCGGTGGCGGCGATGGCTGTTAACAGCCCTCTCGGCGGCGGCAACGACAAGGGTTTGGTGGTGGTTGCGACCATCGGGACAGATCCGGCGACCCCTTCTAAGTCGCGATTCCGGTGACAGATTTCCGATCGAGTAATTTTGAGAGTAAAATCTTCCATACTCTTTCTGATTCTTAGTCTATTTCATCTTCTAATCTCTCGAACAATGTCATGCATGTCACAGATTCGTGTTTTGTGATGTTTGGGGATGGTGTTTCTTGGCGGTGACGGAACTCCGGTAGCGGCCATGGCCTCCGGCCGCCAGAACGGAAATGCGATGATGATGAGGGGTCCGATTCTTAACCCGATATTGTTATAAAGATCAGTTAAATGTCCGATTTTGGTTCGACTCTTATGTTATTTTGGGGTTTTTTTTCTAAACCCTTTGTTGACTCCAATTTGTTCATACATGTGCAGATTGATGTAGAATAAGTTGTTTTGAGTATTGTTTGTGGACTGAAATGAAAAAGGATCGATGATGATGATGTTAGATGATTTTCTGTTGTGGTTAGATGATGATTTGATGATTTTTAGACCGAGCATCGGGGCTGTGGTATCTCTCCGTCGTTGGACATCCATGAACAGTGGCGATGGTGGCTACTTTTGGTCCCAAAAAGTGTTTGGAACAAGAATTATTGAGTTTTGGAGATAAATGAGTCGACCGGGTGTCGAGTCGACTCGGTTAAAATTTTGGTCAAAGTTGGTCAACAATTATGACGGGTTAAATGCGGTCTAACTAAAAAACTGAGCTCATATTCTTGTTTGTGATGAAAAATCGTGTGGAATGGACTACTCATTTGTTGAATTCTGAAATGTTACGGTTTTACGGTTAACTGGGTCTGGGTTCGCGTATCGACTCGAAGGTATACCGAATTCGTTATCTAATGGACCGTGAGAATTATTTAGCTAATCAGTAAACGGTCTGAGACACCGATTTGGTTAAAATACCAAACTTTTATAAAATATCAAAATATACCAACGGTTTGACCTAAATTGTTATTGAATGATGGAAATGAGTATATTGAAATTGTTATGGTGAAAAGCCTATGATTTGGAAATCAATCTACTCGAATGGTTGTTATTGGTCAAACTAGTTAATCACGGATATTCATGGACCTTGAATTGAATCGGACTTTGCGTAAGTTCTGATAAATTAGGAATTGATCTTTGGTTATCAGTAATGCTTAGGATTGTTGCATCTATGACCGACTTGGAATTATGCGCCATCATGAATCTGTAACATTATCCGTTGTTACCTATGAGTCGTTAGATTTTACCTCATCTTTTAGCTTAAATGTTTTCGAGGCTGCAATATGCTACAATATGAACTTGTTTAATTGTTTACTGATTAAATTGTGTTGTAGATGTATTTGTTATATCTGAATTATGAACTGTGAAGTTGTCGATTGTTGTGATTTTCCCCATGTGGGTTAGCTCGGGTCATTTAGGTAAGTCCCATCTGGTTGGATTACCACGAGGCATATATATATAGTTCTATGGCCATAAGATTAGCACTAGTTCACATATCATCCGGATCTCTAACACTGGCTTTAAGGAAGATATGTTATATATATTTGGAACATACAGGGGGACTCGGGTGCACGTGTCTGAGTTTTGCTCCTGGTTGCTGGTTGACCTTAGACATGACTCTGTTTCATAATTTGGCACATGTTTTAAAACTTTGATAAATGGATGTGGGTCATTAGCTACGTCTCACCAATAACTTTGTGTTTTTGACATGTTTTAGTTCATATTTGCAGGAAAGTAACTGGACTATAGGTGATATGTTATGGGAAGATAGGTGGGTTGTTTAGAAAAAGTGTCATGGCTACCTTCTTTGAATTTGTATCGTTTCTCAATCAGCTTTAGAGTTATCTGGGACCCATTCTGTACAAAGTAACGTTGTTGTCTACTCTAAGAAGCAGACCTATGGGACGTTACTAGATGTTTATGACGAGACTGACTGTCAATTTTGTTATTATAATATGCATTTATACTTGTTATTTGGTTCATTTATTACACATGCCACACCCCCGCCGCACCCCGCACTTGGTAGGGTGCGGCGGGGGTGTGACATGTGTAATATGTATTTGGCCCTAATTCAATATTATTACACATGTGCAATAATCTTAATAATACCATTGTTTCTCTTAGAAAAGTAGTTGTATTATCCATATTCACTGTTACACCCCAACCTACGACGGAATACGTCGGGGCGCAATGATTGTCTAGATGCACTTGACAACTAAAATAAGTTGTAATACTTAAACATGCCCTTTTTCATTAATCAATTTAAGAAATTGTACAATAAAATTAAACATACATAAATACATATCAAACTGATTTGGTCTTTAATCTAGGTCTAGCAATCCTAGCGTGATCACAATATAGCTCAAGTATGGATTCCTGCAACATGTATAAGATAAAGTGTCAACTACAGAAGTAGTTGGTAAGTAAACACAAGTTTAAATAATATATGTAAAATTTCAACAGCAGCGATATATGTGTAATGAGATATTTTCATATATATAGTCAAACAGGTAATGATTTAGAGCAATGAGCGAGCGCATCAAACCCTAGACAACTAGGCTTCCATCAGTTGACGCCTCCAGGCAGGCCATCTTGGCTTCCAAAGCTAGGCGTTGCTCAGTGAGCCTATGCTCATAGAACATGGTCTTACCCTTAGCGATGTCAGCTTGGGCCCAGATCTTCTCCTCAGCCTCAGCCAGCTTCTTCTTCATGTCCATTGCTTGGGTGCTCAGCTTCTCGATGCCCTGCACAAGGAAACAAGAATCATGATTAGCAGCTGCAACATGTATGAAACTAATATATAGGTTTGTTAAAACTTCTTACCAGGTTGACCATGGTCTGCATTAAGAGAACCTTGTTGCTGACCACAGAGGGAGAAAGATCCTCAAAAGTTTCTAGGTACACGGGGGCCTCAACAACCTTTCGCTTTTTAGAAGCCGAGGCCTTCGGCCGGCTGACAGGTGGCTTGGAGGTGGCAGGCTGCTCCAACTGTTTCTTCTTTAATTTGAGAATGTTTTCAAGATCCTTTAGGGAGAATGAAGAGCTGGACTTGGGGGCTGCAAAGAAAAAACAGGTTGTCAACATTCAGGATGCTCGAATAAGCGTACAACTTAGGATCCTGTAAAAAACTCACTAGACATCTCGGGAATGTGATCGGATGAGTAGCTATGTTTGCTGGCACTTGTTTCAAGGATCAGGGCTCTTTCAGTGGTAGGAATGTGGTAGAGTGCTTTAAGCTTCCTGGGATCCGGCTATGCCTTGATGAGATTCTCTAATTTGGGATCTACAAAAAACAATAAAAAGTTAAACATATATTCAGAATCTTGTGACGAAAAAGAAGTCAATATCCTACCCTTATCATCCCACTTCAACGGCAACTCCGTATCCCAGGAATCGAGTCTCGCTTAAAAAAGAAGAAACATTTCTTCCAGTCATGTCATTGTGGGAAGCTCGGGGAATTAGCTGAGAGGTGAAGGTGCGAGCCTTCAGTACAAACCGGTTGCAACCATGGGTTCAGAGTTGGTAGGCTTCACAAATTTCAGGAATCCCAATTTCCAGGTTCAGAGTTTGGTTCAATTGGTCAAGGGAGTATAGGATTCTCCAAACCATAGGCATGGTTTGGGCATAAGAGAGTCCGGTAGTCTTGAAGAATTGAGTGAAAAGATCCGGGAAAGGGAATGTCATGCGAAGCAGAAAATGATAGTACATAAAGCAAACCCAGGTGGTGGAGGTGAAGTCAGATTTGGTCCGAGAATCGTAGGGACAAGAAACCGTTACCGGCGAAAAGATACCAGAATTCCTCAGGTCATGAATGTCGCCATCGTCGAATGAAAAAGCTTCCTCCTCGCTGGGGACGATATATCCCTGATGGTAGAGATACTCGATCGTTGGAGAGTTCAGTAAAGAGGATGAACGAGTATTTTTCTTGGCCATGGCCAAAAAATAGAAAGGAAATTGGAAGAGAGAAAAGAAACTGATCTGGAATATCTAAGAAGCTCGAGAGAGTTTTGTGGAAGAAGATGAAGATGAATGATTCGGAATCTCCTATTTAAAGAAAAAGCAATGATGAAGGTCCCATCACTTGAAAGCCGTAAAAAACGTCCCATCCTAACCATATTTACCGTGATAACGCCATGATTTAAGCATCTTTTTGAATTTGGACAGCTGCTAAACTTATCTACAACTGTCGAAATTCAAGGGGCAATCGTTGATGGTGTGTTTTCAGGATGCTCCAGGAAGCTCAGATAGTTCAGGAATCCTACTACAGTTTGGGAATCCAACTCGTCCAGGTATCCTGATTTATTTTATTCGACTAACCCTTATAATTGCCATGTGTTTATTTGACCCAGGTACCGTTGAGTCATCAACTACCTCCGAGATTCAAGCTCCAGCTAAAGAAGATCGTGGACCTAGTGAATGAGAGGGCTCTAACGGTCAAGTTAGTTGGATGATGAGATCCTGGGAATTTCAGATAGTTAGTTATTTTTGTAATCCTTATATAATCGAGGATTCGATCGACTTAGGGACACACACAACACCAATACATTCTAGCTCTGATAGCGTTCAATCATTGTAACACTTAGCATCGATCGATCAAACCTACAAAACTCTTGTAATTTCCAATTTCATATCAATAAAATAGTGAGGAAGCAGGCTCTTCAGGCCGGCTCCCGAGGTTTTTTTTGCTAGGATTCCTAGAGGCAACTCGAAGGATCCTGTATTTTTCCCTCGTTACATCCTTGTGTTTAACTTTACATTTCGAGCATATTGACAAGCACACTACCTCACATTCTAAGTTTGGAATACGAAATCACTTTGTTGATTTTTGACCAAAACAGTTTGGCGTCCACCGTGGGGCAAGTGGTGCTACATCCTACAAAAATTCCATTTTTCATTCATCCCAATTGATCTCCAATCCAAAATTTTCGAACCAACAAAATTCTATTTTGGCCTCTGTGTCATCCTTAATTCCTCCTCTTCCTTCTTTCCTCCAGAAAGCCAGAAGAAGACCAATGATCGACAGAATAAAGTGGATGGACAGCCGAGAAAAACTGATTATCCCGTGTTCACGGGATCCCAGGTCTAATCAGTTGATCTTGTTATTACTAACAACGATTTGTTTTCTTTAATTAAGCAGGTGAAAAATCAGATGGATCAACAAGAAAAGACTAATCAAACGGTGATGAAGGAAATTGAGGAGCTTAAGAAGTCTAAGAAACCTGCGGAGGAGCAAAGTCCCCTATTTCCCAGGCACCTTGACTTCAATGCCTCAGGATCCTCAGATCCGACTCGCTACAATTACAAATCGGCAGTAGGTTTCACTACTGTCCCCACGATGACTTCCCAGGCCGCTGGATATGCAAGGAGTATTGCTGGATTCTTTGGGGAGCTACCCCGCCAGAATCCTCGCAGCCACGCTCCAAAGATCTTTGGACTCCATTATCATTGGGATCCCTGGCTGCACCATCTCAAGGATATCCTTTTTCTGCTGGGAATCCAGGCCAGAATTCCCAGAGATATCAACATTCTAACCTTTCTGTTTCTACAGGAGCCTTCAAGACCAGCTCCTCAGAATATATGATGGTGACTTCATTCCCATGCAAACAGTAGCCACTACGGAGCCGAGCATCCCAATAAATTATGGATATGACCCCGGGATCCCAGTCCAGAATCCTGTTCCAGGTAATATGTCCAATTCAGTTCCTATAGCTTCTAACCAGGGTGCTCCTTATGATGCAGGTATTCACCCAAGTATCGTCAGGGAGCTCCAGAAGTTGAAAGAAATGATATCGAGTGTTCCAGGAATCTTGAAGCCTATTCTTGAGGTCCCTTTGGAAAGCCACAAGATCTCCAGATTTACATGGCCGATTTCTCAAGTGGAGATCCCGAAGCGTTTCCAGACTCTAAGCATGAAACTCTATGATGGAACCACGGATCCTGAAGAGCACGTGGCCCACTATAGGTAGCACATGGAGATCAAACCCATTCCAGTAGAAATCAAGGAAGCCTGTCTGTGCAAAGGCGTTGGTTCAACCTTAACAGGACCAGCCATGAAATGGCTTCTGAGCATTCCTCCTAATACCATCACATCATTTTCCTATCTAGTTAACCTGTTTAACATCAATTTTCTTGTAGCAGAACCTTTGAGAAGCTCACAGGAGACCTCATCTGGATATGGCAGCAGCCGTAGAAGCCTTTAAAATGGGTCTCTCTAAGGATTCCCATTTTTATGATGACCTTGTCATGATTCCTTGTAGGAATCTTGACGAAGAACGCAGCAGAGCCTTGAGATTCATCCTTCTGGAAGTCGACAACAAGATCCACCAAAGGCTGGATATTCCTAAATATGATCCCAACACTAAGAAGTCGGAATCCCTCGGGAAGCCGTATAGATCCTGTCCATACTCTAAACCAGATAATCACAAAGTCAATGTTGTGAAGCAATACGATGACGATGAGGAGTATCCTAAGGTATCTGAGTATTGTTTCTCTAATGATATTGGTGGCTTAATGTGTGCAATGCGGGATCTTGGTGAAAAGGCAAGATGGCCCAGAAAAAATGATAAGCAGGGATCCTGAAAAGACAAAACCAAGTGGTGTGCCTTCCATGAAGACTTTGGCCACCTAACAAATGAATGCTAGCACTTCGGAAGGAAATCAACTATCTACTCAGTAAGGGGCATATTAAAGAGTTGATAAGTAGAAAGAAGATCAAAACTCAGGAAGCCGACAAGGTGCCTCAAAGAGTAGCTTCTCCGCCCCAGGATGCTCAAGTAATCAACTTCATATCAGGAGGCTCAGACATCTGCGACACTTCATATTCCTCAGCCAAGAAGCATGCTAAGGAATCAAAACCTGAACAGGGTGACAGACCTGTCCGGACATCCACCATAACTCAAGAAAAACTGATATCCTTTCATGAGAGTGACCGTTCTTATGTCCAGGAAACCCACCATCATAGTCTTGTGGTAACTTTATATATTGCTAACCATTTTGTCCGCGGATCTTGATTGACAATGGAAGCTCAGTAAACATAATCCGTCTTGGTATGCTAAAAAGATGGGAATTCCGGAAACTGAAATAGTTGCCAGATCCTAGGTCTTGGTTGGCTTCAGTGGTGAAACTAAAAGCACTGTTGGGGATATCAGGTTACCAGTATATATAGAGGGGCTAAACTCTATGCAAAATTGTTTTGTTATAGATTCTCTCTCTTGTTGCAATATAATTCTTGGCAGGCCATGGATACACGAAATGAAAGCGGTCCCTTCAACTTATCATCAATGCATCAAGCTTCCCACACCTTGGGGAGTTGTAAGGATTGAAAGCGACCAACAGGAAGCCAAGAATTGCTACTCAACTTCAATGAAGAACACCACCAAGATGAAAAAGAGACAACAATTACAGAAAAGAGCACTTGAAGAACAAGAGGACAGGGAGCTTGATGTCAAATAAGTCCATCTAGATCCTGAGAATCCTGAAATCAAGGTACTCGTAGGTACAGGCATCCCAACAGATGTTGAATAAGAATTATTTCAGCTTCTGAAGGCCAAAACCTCAACTTTCGCCTGGAAGCATGAGGACATGACAAGTATCCCTAAACCTGTTATTACTCATAAACTTGGTTTAGATCATTCTTTCAAGCCCATACAACAAAAGAGGAGAAAGTTCGCTCCCGAGAAAGTTCGCTCCCAAGATGATCAGAGAAGTCAAATATCCCAAGTGGCTAGCAAATGTGGTGGTGATCCAAAAGAAGAATGGAAAGTGGAGAGTTTGTGTTGATTACACGGACTTAAATAAGGCCTGTCCTAAGGATCCTTTTCCACTTCCCCATATTGATGCAATGGTGGATTCCACGGCTGGTCACGAGATGCTCACCTTCATGGATGCCTCAACAAGATTCTAACAAATTCAGATGGAACCATGTGACCAGGAGCATACAACTTTTATGACTCCGACATGTATCTATTGTTATACTACTATGCCTTTTGGTTTAAAAAAATGCAGGTGCCACCTATGAGAGGCTCGTCAATATGATGTTTAAAGAGCAACTAGGGGACACGATGGAAGTCTACATAGACGACATGGTGGTGAAATCCAAGAAGGCACAAGATCACGTCAATGATCTTTAAACTTCCTTTGACATCCTTGACCAATATAACATGAAGCTCAATCTCTCTAAGTGCCACTTTGGGGTGCGAGCCAGAAAGTTTTTAGGCTACATGCTTACAGAAAGAGGAATCGAAGCAAGCCCCGAGCAGATCAAAGCAATCTTAAAATTGAAGTCACAATCAAATGTAAAAGAGGTACAAAGGTTGACGGGAAGAATCGCAGCACTCAACAGATTCATCTCAAGATCCTTAGAAAAAGTAAGGATTTCTACGATATCCTGAGGAAAAACAAGAGGTTTGAATGGACTGAGAAGCACGAAGAAGCCTTGAAATTCCTAAAAGATTACCTATCAGCAGCCCCATTATTAATGAAACCAGAAGATGGGGAGCCGCTATATTTATATCTTGCTGTATCCGGAAGCTCAGTCAGTGTAGTCTTAGTAAAAGACCACCAAAGTCAGCAGCATCCGGTATATTACGTAAGTAAAACTCTGCTAGACGCAGAGTCTAGGTATTCTCACCTTGAAAAATTAATTCTAGCTCTTATAATGGCTTCCACTAAACTTAGACATTATTTTGAAACTCATACTAAAATTTTGAGATCTAACTATCCTATTAAGGAACTTCTCAGGAAGCCAGAGATGTTAGGTAGGATGGCTAAATGGGCATTCAAGTTAAGTGCCTATGATATCAAGTATGAGCCAAGGATAACAATCAAATCCCAAGCCTTGGCTGACTCTGTGGCTGATTTCAGTGGTGACATAGAACCAGAAGTTGAGAAGGAAGTCCAACAGCTTGAGAAAATCAAAGAAGACTGGATCCTTTACACTGATGGATCCTCAAATGTTAGAGGAACAGGGCTGGGTATCCTCCTAAAATCACCACAGGGGGACATAATACCACTATCCATATCTTGTGAATTCCAGGCTACCCAAAGCTGAATATGAAGCTTTAATTGTTGGGTTGCAATTGGCTAGAGATATGGGTATCCGGTGTATTCAAGTATTTGTTGATTCTCTTCTTTTGACTAACCACTTTAATGGCTCTTATGTAGTGGGAGGAGAGTATTTAATCAAATATCTTGATATTGTCAAAAAATTGTCTTTGCTTTTCGAAAGTTTTAACATTTCACAGGTGCCAAGAGAAGACAATTCAGAAGCCGATACTTTAGCAAACCTGGCTTCATCGCTCAGGATCCCTGAGGATATCAGGATTCCTAAAACGCACATCCTGATGCCGGAAATAGCTCAACAGGAAGCTCACGCAGTTGATGACAATGAAGAAGTAGATGTTGGGAAACCGGAGGATACCCAGGAATACTGGACTTATCCAATCATAAAATATCTTAAAGACGGAGAGATTCCTAAGGGTGAAAATCCCAGGGCTTTTCACGCAAAGGTAACACCTTATTTCATCTTAGATAACATATTATATAGAAAATCTCTTGCAGGTGTCTACTTGATATGCTTAGAGAAAGCAGAAGCTCTTGAGGTGCTTGAAGACATCCATAGTGGAGATTGTGGAAACCACACTGGGGGCAGAGAACTCTTCTCCAAAGTTCTCAGATTTGGTTACTATTGGCCTATAATGAAGAAGGATACCATGAGCTTCTCACAAAAGTGCGATGCCTGCCAAAGGCACGAAAATATTCTGCATCAACCAGCTGAGCATCTACATCCTATAGTATCCCCATGGCCATTTATGAAGTGGGGGAAAATATTTATGCTTACAATGACAGACTAATTCTCCAAGTGGATTGAAGCAGAAGCATATGTACAAGTGAGAGAGAAAGAGGTGATATCCTTCATCAAGAGAAACTTCATTACCAGATGTGGGATTCCGGCAGAAATCATATGTGACAACGGCTCCCAGTTTATCGACAAAAGAACAACAAATTTTGTGCAAGCTGGGGCATAAAGATGATTACATCAACACCTGTCCATCCTCAAGCCAATGGATAAGCCGAATCCAGCAATAAGATCATCATCAACAATCTTAATAAGACGTTGGGCTCCAAGAAAGGAAAATGGGCAGAAGAGCTACCATTTGTTCTTTGGGCAGATAGGACAACACCCAAAAATGCAACAGGCCAAACCCCGTTTTCATTAGTGTTTGGAGCTGAGGCAGTGATTCCTATAGAAATGGTGTTACCCACTCCAGGATTAACTGCCAGGATCCTGAAACCAGCGGACATAATCAATTTCAGGATTTCAAAACAGTGGAGGAGCTCAGAGATATGGCCAGAATCCGGATGGCATCCTATCAACAAAGGGTGGCAAAGTTTTATAACACGAACACCAAGTTAAGAAGATTTTAAGTGGGAGACTAAGTACTGATAAAAGCATTTCAAAATACTACCAACCCGGCCGATGGAAAATTGGCATCCAAGTGGGAAGGTCCATACTTGATAGATTATGAAGAGGGAAAAAGGGCATATCGTTTGGTAAACATGGAAGGAGAACCCCTACCAAGAGCCTAGAATGCCAGCCATCTTAAAGCTTATTTTATGTAAGAATCCAATTGAATTCCCAAGGATCCTCACAGCCCAAATGCTGTAAGGTACGTATACTAATCCAATTTCAATAATATTCTTATTATTTTTATCACATGATACTGACTTAAGCATCGGAGTGGTGTTAGCTAAGCTAACACCCACCCATCACCAAGTGTTGAGTGTTTTGCAGAATCTGAGAATCCTGATTATTTTGGGTAATCCCCAGTTAGAGGTTGGCCACCTCTCCTACGTTTAAGGTATCCCGCATACCTTCCAAGGTTTGAGAGGCTGACTCCTCTCGTAAGTTGGGTAATCGCTAGTAGCTCACGGCCCTCGCCAGGAGCGCACGTTGTCCACCAGTATGCTCAAGATGGCCAGACCAGTCCATCCCATGGGTGGCTGACAATCTTGTCATCGTAGGCTACTGGGCGGATTCTCAAGGTTTATAACACTGACGTGTTATCTAAGGTTTTGACATTTTCATGTCACTTATGTAAGGGCTTGACCCTCGTTTTGGCTTAGTCCCAAGTATATAAGGGCTTGACCCCAATTTTGGCTTAGTCCCAAAAAAATGGGCTTGTCCCCAGATTTGGCTTAGTCCCAAGAATCCCGGGTTTATCCCCACTTATTTCTAAATTTGCTATCTTATCTTCATAAAAAAAATTCCTTTGGCCCCTGGCCAGGAACCTTATTAAACTCTTTTCAGATTCCTAAAGCAGGATATCAAGATAAGTTGGCGAATTTGCCTTTTAGGATTCCTGTCAGGATCCTGAATGAGATAAAGTAAGAAATAGCATCTTGGATTGGAAAATCGACTAAGGTAAAACATGGAGGTCAGGTATTTAAAGTTTAAATTACTTGAATTTGGATTTTGACCTATTCGATTATTAAACCTCAGATTATTTCCAATTATACAAGTTCTTTTTAAGATTCTTAACAAAATTTGATAACGAGTCTTGTATACAAAAATTTAAACAACAACATGAGAAGCCAAAAAATAATCATATTATTAACATACGCAAACGGGTTTTGAGCTCCCCAAGGTTCATCCCGAAAACTTAGGATCCCTCCACTTGGGAAGCTCAGAGGTCAAAGGTTCTTAGGAATCCTGGTTTCGTCTTGTAAAATACAAGATCCCTCCACCAGGATCCCTACCATTGTTTGTTGTTTGTTACTTGTCTATTACAGGAACCACAAATTGTTTCACCAAAAACCACCAAACATTAAAATCTAAAAAATGGGCTCAGACCGTTGCATTATCTTCATCACCCATTGCCTTCCCATCTTCCACCAGCTTCTCCACCTCCTCTAGCTTCTTACCAGCACCCAGCTCCAGCACATAAGCCCTCGTCATTGCCACCAGGGATTCCGGAACCGTCTTTGAGGAGCCACCTTCATTCCCATCCTTCCCTGCTCCAGCCACATCTCCATCTCCTCCTCCCAACGATTCCAGAACCAACTTCTAGCCCGCAACATCCCAGCCAGGCACCTTAAAACCAGCCGCTTCAGCCTCACCCGCCATTTGGATTTTGCAATCAAGGACGCTCTGGGCAACCGAAAGTTGGCATGTTTCAGCATCAGCGGCCATCTTGGCTTCTAGGGCCAGGCGTTGCTCAGTGAGTCTATGCTCATAAAACAGGGTCTTACCCTTGGCGATGTTAGCTTGGGCCCAGATCTTCTCCTTAGCCTCAGCCAGCTTCTTCTCCATGTCCATTGCTTGGGTGCTTAGCTTCTCGATGCCCTACACAAGGAAACAGGAATCCTGATTAGCAGCTGCAACAGTTATTAAACTAATATACATGTTTGTTAAAAAATTCGTAAAAGGTTGATCATGGTATGCATAGAGAGAACCTTGTTGCTGAACTCAGAGGGAGCAAGATCTTCAAAAGTTTCTAGGAAGTCGAGGCCTTTGGCCGGCTGACAGGTGGCTTGGAGGTGACAGGCTGCTCCAACTGTTCCTTCTTGACTTTGAGAAGGTTGTCAAGATCCTTCAGGGAGAATGAAGAGCTGGACTTGGGGGCTGCAAAGAAAAACAGGTTGTCAACATTCAGGATGCTCGAATAAGCGTACAGCTCAGGATCCTGTAAAAAATTTACCAGACATCTCGGGAATGTGGTCGGCTGAGTAGCTGTGTTCGCTTGCAGTTGCTTCAAGGATCAGGGCTCTTTCAGTGGTAGGAATTTGGTAGAGTGCTTCAAGCTTCCTAGGATCCGGCTGTGCCTTGATGAGATTCTCGAATTTGGGACTTGCAAAAAACAATAAAAAGTTAAACATATATTCAGAATCTTGTGACGAAAAAGAAGTCAATATCCTACCCATATCAACCCACTTCAATGGCAACTCCGTACCCCCAGGAATCGATTCTCGCTTACCAAAGAAGAAACATTTCTTCCAGTCATGATCATTATTGGAAGATCGGCGAATCAGCTGAGAGGTGGAGGTGCGAGACTTCAGAACAAACCGGCTGCAACCGTGGGTTCGGAGTTGGTAGGCTTTGCAAATTTCAGGAATCCCAATTTCCAGGTTCCGAGTTTGGTTCAATTAGTCAAGGGAGTACACGATTCTCCAAACCATAGGCATGGTTTGGGCATAAGAGAGTCGGGTAGTCTTGAAGAATTGAGTGACAAGCTCCGAGAAAGGGAATGTCATGCCAAGGAGGAAAGGATAGTAAATAAAGCATACCCAGGTGGTGGAGGTGAAGTCAGATTTGGTCCGAGAATCGTAGGGACAAGAAACCGTTACCGGTGGAAAGCTATCGGAATTCCTCAGGTCATGAATGTCACCATCGTCAAATGAACAGGCTTCCTCCTCGCTGGGGATGATATATCCCTGATCGTAGAGATCCTCGATCGTTGGAGAGTTCAGTAAAGAGGATGAACGAGTATTTTTCTTGGCCATGGCCAAAAAATCGAAAGGAAATCGGAAGAGAGAAAATAAAATGATCTAGAATATCGAAGAAGCTCGAGAGAGTTTTGTGGAAGAAGATGAAGATGAATGATTCGGTATCTCCTATTTAAAGAAAAAGCAATGATGAAGGTCCCATCACTTGAAAGCCCTAAAAAACGTCCCATCCTAACCATATTTACCGTGATAACGCCGTGATGTAAGCATCTTTTTGAATTTGGACAGCTGTTAAACTTATCTACAACTGTCGAAATTCAAGGGGCAATTGTTGAGGGTGTATTTTCAGGATGCTCCAGGAAGCTCAAATAGTTCAGGAATCCTACTACAGTTTGGGAATCCCACTCGTCCAGGTATCCTGATTTATTTTATTTGACTAACCCTTATAATTTCCACGTGTTTATTTGACCCAGGTACCGTTGAGTCATCAACTACCTCCGAGAATCAAGCTCCAGCTAAAGAAGATCATGGACCAAGTGAACGAGAGGGCTCTAACGGTCAAGTTAGTTGGATGATGAGATCCCGGGAATCCCGGATAGTTAGTTATTTTTGTAATCCTTATATAATCAAGGATTCGATCGACTTAGGGACACACACAACACCGATACACTCTAGCTCTGATAGCGTTCAATCATTGTAACACTTAGCTTCGGTCGATCAAACCTCCAAAACTCTTGTAAAATCCAATTTCGTATCAATAAAATAGTGAGGAAGTAGGCTCTTCAGGCCGGCTCCCGAGGTTTTTTTGCTAGGATTCCTAGAGGCAACTCGAAGGATCCTGGATTTTTCCCTCGTTACATCATTGTGTTCAACTTTACATTTCGAGCATATTGACAAGCACACTACCTCACATTCTAAGTTTGGAATACGAAATCACTTTGTTGATTTTTAACCAAAACAACTTGACGCCTCTAGGCAGGCCAAGTGGGTTGTCAAACAAATAGATCTATTACTGTAACCCCGGCTCGGTATGTTAATAAGTACGCCTTGAGATATTGAAATAGAGCACAATGCTAGAGCATAACCAATCACAATAATCCACGCAAATTTAACATACATAGAACGTATCCAATCAACATATAATCGTGTTTTCATTCTTGAGAAACGATCTTGAAATAGAGATACATGTTACACTCCAAAACGTTTAGAAAATAATGCAGGTATGATTTCTCACAACTCGGATTATCATTCGAATGAATCACCATTAGAAATGATAATACGAATTGAATAGTCATAACCAACAGTATTAAAATAAGGGGATTTAGTGGATACTCACCTGATAAGTAGATTTTAAATAAGAGATAGAACCAATCGCGAGAGATAACAATCTGGAAATTATCCTAATGAAACGAACATGCTAAATGAATATGAGGAATGATTATAGTTCTATGGACACGAGGAACTTAGGGAGAGTTAGTTCTTATTTGATTAAAAGACCATTTTACCCTTTTATATATATAAACTTGATCTAAGACCAAAAATCAAGTCCCAATACCTCCTGGTTTGTTTAATATTAAATAATGATATTCAAAACACTAATTTTGAAGTATTTATCAAATAAATAGAAAAATATTTTATTAAATGAGATAAATTTAGGCTTTTTTAAAATATATTATTTTATAACATGCCTGTTTTGGTAAAAAAATTCACAAAGGAATCTTGTATTCCAAACTTAGATTGTGAGGTAGTGTGCTTAGCGATCAAATGAGCAAATAATCCAAGTTAGGATGGTGACACGATGATTTAGCGAGGAAAACTCCAGAATCCTTCGAGTTGCCCCTAGGAATCCTGGATAAAAAACTCGGGAGCCGGCCGAATAGCCTGCCTCCTAGTCAATTTTATTGATAACAAAACAAAAGATTACAAAGGGTTGGAGGTTTGATCGATCAAGACTATGTGATACAATGCTTTGCAGTCTTAACTGAGCTAGAGAGTGCGATGTGTGTGTTCCTATTGATCGAATCCTCGATTTAATATATAACAAACAAGCTAACTAACTGTCCGGGATTCCCGGGATCTCTTCTTCCCACTTTCTTGACCGTTGAAGCAGGATCGACCCACTGATCCACGTATTAGTCAGCTTAGTCCGAGTGTTTAGGAGTTAGTTGAGAGTCCGTTACCACCTGCAAACAATTAAGCATGAGGAAAAATAGAGGTTAGTTATATATCGTAAATTTAGGATACCCGAACAGATAGGATTCCTAAACTGTCTTCGGATTCCTGAACTGCTTGAGCTTCTTGATGAGCATCTGGAAAATCAACCCCTAACAATTTCCCCTGAATCTCAGTGGCTGTTGATAAGATTTACATCTGGCGAGATTCAAAAACCCTATTTTTAACGGCGTTTGAGACGGTAAATTCGGTTATGATTGGACGTAATTCACGGCTTCCCATTTGATTTGATCGCCATCATAACTCTCTTTAAATACTAGCTATGCAAGCCATAGGTTCTTCACTTTATTCAAACGGAAACCCTTCGAGCTTCCTCGCCATAACCAGGTCAGTTTTGATTTCCTTTCTTTCTTTCAATTCTGTAATGGCGAAAAAGGGTACTCGATCTGCTTCCTCCTCCGCTTCTCCCAACATCGATGATTTCCTTGATCAAGGGATTCTCCCCTCCTGCGATGAGGAAACTTGCAATTTTAACGACCAGGAAATCCAATCATTGAAGGTTTCCGATCTGATTCCGAGGTCGATGATCATTTAGAAATTCGATTCTTGTTTGAAGGCTGATTTCGTTTTTGCTACCTGGGTCTGTTTTCTCTATTACCCTTTTCTTCTCGGTATGTCATACCCTTTTCCTGACATTGTAAACAAGTTCTTTGAGGTCACCGGCCTTTCCTACTCCCAAACAATGCCCATGGTGTGGCGCATTCTTTTTTCCCTTGATAATCTGAACAATTTCAAGGACCTGGACATGGGAATCCACGAGGTCTGTTCTGCTTATAACCTGAGAACCCATGGCTGCATTCGGTTCGTACTCCAAGCTCGTTCCTCTAACACCCAACTGATTCCTCGCTATTGAGAGCGCAGCCAGTGAGCATAGCTACTCCGTCGATCATACCCAAGCCAACATGTCTGGTAAGTATTAAGATTCCGAATGCTCTGCGATATTTCTGATTATGAGCATCCCGATATTGACAACTTTTTATGACCAGGTTCTGAATTCTCCCTTGACGACTTGACCTCCTTCCTGGTGGTGAAAGAAGAGAAGACTGAACCTGTAACTAGCGTCCGGCCGCCTACCAACAGACCTAAGGTTACTTCCTCCAGGAAGAAGAGGAAGACCTCCGAGAGCGTCGTTTACCTGGAATGCTTTGAGGGACTGAGTGCTGTTAAGACCAGCAACAAGCTTCTGATCCTGCACACAATGACAAAAATGGTAAATTGTACCTTAGGATTCCCAAGCGTTGATAATGCGTGGCATTCGGTTGAGATTCCTAATCTTTGCTTCTTTTTTGCAGGGTCTCGAGCAGTTGAGCACTTATTGCATGGACGCGGAAACCAGGCTTGCTGAGGTCCAAAGGAACCTAGATGAGGCTAGGGATACCATCCGTATCTAGGGGGAGATAGCTGAAGGCAAGACTCGCTACTATGAGCACAAAATGGATGAGCAGCGACTCAAGTATGAGGCTGCTTTATTGAAAAAGTCTGCTAAGCAATCGGCTACCCGCAGTGTTCTTCAGGCAATGTTGAAGATGGCTGCAGAAGCTGAGGCTGAGGGGTCTACCTGTTCTAAATGGACGGTGGATGCCTGGAAGCTCTCCTTGGAAAGACTGGAGAAGGCTGAGAAGCCGACTAGCAAGGAGAAGGCTCCCGAGCTCAAGGCTGCTGGAGGTGATCTGGTTATGCACGACGAGGATAAGCTAGAGGAGAAGGTCGAGGAAAAGGTTGAGGAGAAGGCGGACGAAGAAGATGATGGCGGGAAGCCGGAGGTTCCCGAGAAGGCAATGGGCGATGAGGATATGTCAATGGTCTGAGCCCACTTTTTTAGTCTGCATGTGTTTGTGAATGATGTCGGCGTCCCAAAACAATTTATTTTCTTTTGTCGTTCCCTGAAACAATGTTGAACAAGTAACAACAAACAATGGTCGGGAATCCTGGTGGAGGGATCTTGCGGTTTTCAAGACGAAGCTAGGATTCCTAACGAACTTTTGACATACGAGCTTCCCGAGTGGAGGGATCATGAGGTTTTCAGGACGAAGCTTCGGGAAGCTCAAATCCAACTGTAGAAGCATATTCTTATTCTACATTGTGTCTCGTGTATTGTATCTGTTTAGAGCTTGTGTGAGTCTAGTTAGGCTGTTGGGCGTACCACATGGTCCGCCGGACCAGTTGGTGCAGCGTGCCAGTTGGTACGCTGGGTGGTACGCCGGCCAGTTTAAGTTACCTATAAATAGGTAGCATGTGTAGACAGTTTAGAACTTCTAGTCATATTCTACATTTCTGTGTGTGTGTTTCTGTGTGTATGCTCTCAAGCTTATATCAATACAAATTCTCATTTGTATTTACTTGTTTGATCTCGTCTTCATCTCATTATCACGTGATTAGCAAACGATCCATCGCTCCTTGCAGAGTCTACAAGTGGTATCAGAGCCAGGTTCCATTTGCTGATCATATTCTGTGATTTTGGAGATTTTTAGAGAGAGAAAGTTTGGGTTTTCTTCATTTTTCATCAAATTTCCGCAATTCCGAGTGTTTCAACGATGGAAAATGATTTCTGAGTGTTGCTGGTGTGTTTTCGCATCATACTAAAGCAATTTCCAGCTCCAAACGTCAAATTTCACGAAAATCAGTGAAATCAGCCTCGAAATCAGACTGGTCCGCCCGATGAACATTCTGGTCCGCCATTTGGTCCGCTAGGCAATATTCATCGAGCTGGTCCGTGGCGGTTATCGCGTACCAGTGTGATCCGCTGAAAAATCTGGTCCGCCGTACCACATCTGATCCGCAGGTATATTCTGG
>JBCNJP010000060.1:67098-111271 GCA_039602395.1 Deinandra increscens subsp. villosa | reverse complement strand
TAAGAGTCAGTTGCTACATGAGCATTGTGAGAGTTTTCAAACGTGTTTGAAAAACTTTCTTGACACCTTGGTGTCTCAGGGAAACTGACAATAGGTGGCTGATATGATGATGAGTTTGAAGACCTTTGACTGTTAAAATCAGTAGTTACTAGTGCAGATGAAAACAGCTGAGTTGACTTAGAAGATGAGTTTTGTTTAAGATCTAGTTCCATTTCATTGGCACTGAGTATGCCATGAAGTTCACTGAGTCTCATCTTTTTCAAGTTTTGGCATTCCCTGATGCTTACTGTGTAAACTGTCCACACAGAAGGCAGGGAACGTAGGAACTTTCTGTTAACATCTACATGGTCTAGTTTTACATCTACCTTTTGGAGTTCATCAAGCAAAGAAACAAATCTTAAGTACTGGTTTGTCATTGTTTCACCAGATTTGAAAGTAAAGTTTTCATACTTTTGTTTTAGGACATCTTTCTTGTTTTCTTTAACTTCACTGGTTCCTTCCTACATTTCACTTAAGGCATTCCACAGGTCAAATGCAGTTTTATATCCTTTAAACCCACTTAAATTGGAATTAGGAAGTGCAGCCTGTAGAGTCCAATATGCCTTATGATCAAATTCGAGAGCAGTATAGTCAGATTCAACATATTTATCTAGTGGCTTAGGTATTTTGACTTCTGCATCATTAGCAGATGAAACCATGGGTGAGTAGGGACCTTCAGTGAAAGATTTCCAAATACGACGGTCCAAAATCCTAATAAAACCTTCCATCCTGAGTTTCCAGGTACCAAAGTCATCAGGAGTGAACATTGGTGGTTTGTTGGAAGAACCATTTGGGCAACTTAAACTAAAATCACTCATTTTGAAGAACTTTAGAAAGATAAGAAAGCAAAGCTTGTAAAGTAAGCAAGTAAAGTATCAACCTTGAAGCACAGAAAGTCTTCAAAGTAAGAGCCAAAGCTCTGATACCACTTGTAGGATCGTTAAAAGTTAGAGTTAAACTTAAACAAAGCCCTTTACTTGCAAATATAACCCTGCGGAATTAAAGTTATATTTCACTTTACTCAAGCGATATTAAGTTCTTGTGTATAATGTAAAAGCTTGATTTGCAGAATTATAGTAACAACAAAGTATCAAATACTCGGCACTATTTGCATTAACTCAAAGCTACACTATTACAAGTTGTTCAAGAACTAATAACAATGATGATAATGATAATCTAAACTAAGAGCTAACTATGCTATATATAGTGCTGATGAGATCAATGACAGCCATTGATCTCATGTGATCTAATCTAGACCGTAAACTAAAAAGTCAAATACAAGCTACCAAAAGAATAAACATCGGCAATTGGAATATCTTGCGTGTTTGCAGCAACATACTACTTTAGGAGAGCGGCTTGAATCAGATATAGAAGCATACGAGAAGCTTTTGCAGGATTGGACTTGCTGAAAAGACATCTCAGGAAAAAGCTGGTTGAACTCATTATCTGGTGGATAAATGAGTTCACCCGGAATATTCTCTAAAGGACAAAACTGCTTCTTTCCGCTTGAACTGCCAGTTCCACTTGAAGTGAGAATTCCGCTTCAACTTCAACTTCAGTCGGAACTATACAAAATTGGCATTCAGCCGGAAATCTTCCAAGCGCAATATTCGTTACAAAAAATTATTTGACTGAAGAATGTGAGAAGGCGAAGGCTGAAGCTAAGGAAGCTGCTGAAGATTTTGAAGCGTTATTTCAGAAAACTTATCCGCTTCAACAAAATTATGAAAGAAACAACAATATTGCGGTTGAAGCAGCTGATAAGAATGAAGTATTAACAAAGGATGTTGATATTTTTAAGAAGAAATGGGAAAATGTCAGAGAAGAGCTTTTTGCTGAATGTGATTTGACAAGGTAGAATATATATAAATACAATGAGTTGTCTGAAGAATTTATTGGTTCTCAAAAGGAGTTATATGCTGCTGAACAACAAATTTCTGAATTAATGTTGGAGATTCTAGATTTGCAAAGACAAATTGAAAATTGCAATTTATCCCCAACATTTTTGAATTATTTGTATAAGAAGGAAAGAGGTGAAGAATGTGCAAGGGAAGATGATCTTCGTAAATTTCAAGCACCAGTCGATATGTCTGAATTTTAGTCTGCTTCTCTTGATCCGAAATCAGAAATAGCTAATTATTCTAAACTTGCAACTCCCGTGTCTGAAAAGAAGAAAAAGAATGTCGGTGAAGTTTCAAAGTTTACATCCGATTCATCATTTTTGGAAAACGAAGTTATTGTTCACAAAAGTTTGTCTTGTTCTGTTGGTACATCATCTGAAGCTGAAGCTGCTAAGTCCTTGGTTCAAGATAACAAATTACCAGAGATTAAAGTAACTTTTATTCAACGAGCACATCAAACAAGTGCTTCTGGTAGTTCTTAAAATAAATTTTCAAAACCATCGGGTTTCAAGCACAAAGGACTCGGATTTGTTCTCAAGGAGAAGCCAGTTCAATCTCCAAATTCAAAGAAGAAAGAAGGTGTCAAAAAGATCAAGGATCAAAATAAATCATAACCTCAGAAGAAACAAAATGTTATTTTCTATTCCAAGAATAGTTATTATTATTATGGAGGTTCTTTATCTGATTACAAAGGTTCTTCGCGGAGTAAATCTCCGAGGTATAATTCTTATGATGATTTCTTTGATCATTTTGGTTCTGATAATTCTTCATTTTCTAAACATTCAAAGAACTTTTCAAATGTTTTTCAACTTTGTGAAAGAATTTGTTATGCATGTTAACCCGGACATCTTGTTGCTGATTGTCCCACGACTGCATATGTCCACAACAATGCTAACTATGTAGATGAAAATGGTAAAATTTTTGGTGAACCATGGTCCGCAACGTATAAAACAAATAGTAAGTTGTTTTGGTCCAAACCAAAGATGCTGGTTAAAATAGTTCCAGGTTCTGATAAAAAAATTTCATCATCAATGATATGGATCCCAAAAATTATTTCCAAGGCCAACAAAGACTATGTGGAAGACAACGGGCGACCCGATGCTGTTGAATCGGGTCGATCCCAAAGCAACTAATGTTGTATTTGGTGTCAGCATGTATTTCAGGAAGACCTATCGGTAATTGAAAGATTACTGGTGGTGGAATATCTGTGTTTAACTTAAACTAAATTTTCAAACCAAATCTGTGTTTTCAAAATGCTAAAACGCAAGTATCCATGTTGGTTGATCAATTTTCTTTTGTTTTTTACTCCATCTCATTTTGAGGGGGAGTTTGTTTGTTTGTTTGTTAGAAAACTGAAAATCCAAAAATATTGCGTTGTTTTTCAATTGTTAAAAATGAAAATCTAAAAATAGAGTTTGTCATTTTTAGAGGGAGAAAATTTGAAAAGATAAAAATTTGAAAAATGCAAAAAGTACAAAAACATTGAAAAGTGAGAAATTATATCCGACATAATTAGGAAATGATGGCACATTGACTGACGTTTTCTTACTCATGGATAAAGTAAGTGAAAAATCCATAAGACTGTTGATCGATGTACTAGGTAGGCTCGGCAAATCAAAAAGTATACGAATATGATATACACTATATCTAATTCTGATGCTTGACCTAGGGGAAAACATCTTGATGCATATTTGAAGATATCAGGAAAAAGATATGTGAAAAGAAAAATGAGAAGTCACTGTGTATACATGTGTTTTTTTTTTTGCAAAGATTTAAATGTTTGATTTTCTTTATTTTTCTCAAAAGATCAACCTGATTGGTGTTCACTTGAGGTTCTGCTTTGTTTTTCTTGGTGTTTCGTATAACTCATCAGACTTTCTCTACGTATATGGGAGTACCGACCTAATTGTTGTTGAGTTATACAATTTCAACTTGTTTTTATTCTTATTTTGTTAAATCCGGGGCCTTATCTGCGTATCGAAAGATCGACCTTAAGGTAGACGATTTAACGTTCTTATTTCTCTTTGCATGGAACACAGTTGACTATATCATAAATACAATCACTATGTGTTAAATCACAAGCGGAATTACAAAGTGTGATATAAAATCATATTTGAGTATGTCTGAGAGTGTGGGGTACACTGGTCAAAGCAATTCTAATTAATACCTTAACTTATCCAGATGTTATGAGTATGATTATGCCTGAGTTTAAAGTTGGACAAATTATATCTGCAAATGACATAGCTTGTGTGCTAAAGTAGTTGAAATTGAAGTGTAGTTTAGCACGTTATGACCAATATGATCCCAAGTCGTGATCTGTCTCGCAAAAGATAAAAATAGTGTCTATTTCTGTATTGCATTTACTTTTCAATATCAGAAAATACCAAAAAGATTTTAGGTGTGTTTTGATATAAAGTTTAGAAAAATCAAAAAGATTTTATTTCTAATTTCTTTTCGATTGATCAACACGGGATACAAATCAAATTTCAAAATCAATATATCTTGGAGTCACAAAGAGACATTTTGCGCCAAGATTATTTATGTTGGTCAGGTAATCAAGTGAAAAGAGAATATCACAACTTCAAGTCTTCTGAAGCTGTTGATAAAGAGAAAACACTCTGCAATGTCATGTATTCAAGATCAGACTAACCATCAACTTGAGGGGGAGTTTGATTGAAGATACAACACTATGTGGATAAACAGACACTGAACACGTCGAGTGGGAGTTTGTTAGAGCATTATCTGGTTCATCATGTGAAGTATCATAAACAAGACAAAGCTTCTTGGAAGGCTGTTCACGAACTGACACGAAGTGATAGTTTGTGACCACACGAAGTGGACACAAAGTCACACTTCATTCGAGTTCGTGTGTCTTCGTATCAGCTCCAGTTCGTGACAACAAGAGCTTAGTGTAAATAGTTGTTTCTTGTTTAGATTCATAACTTCTTGTCAAATCTATTATGTGTTTTTATGTGTAATCTCTCCGTGGCATATCAATACAATCTCTATTGTATTTACCTCATTGTGTTTTGATTTCTTACTCAAATTACAATGTTTTCATCATGATTGAGTAGATGATCCACCGCTCACGCACTAGTGGACACAAAGTCACACTTCGTTTGTTAGAACATGAAATGGCAAGATGCTACTTCAGAACGTTGAAAAAGATAAAAGAAAACAAGATTCTACAAGGGCCAGCTGAATTGACCCAATTGGACACGAACTGGCAGCCAAAGTGCCAGTTCGGGTAACATCTAGTTCGGATGGTCGTTGTTTAGTATAAATAGGTTTTGTTATGTAGAATTTGGTTAAGAGTTTTGCTATGTGTGTGTTTTTTAGTGTGTAATTGTTAGAGAGCTATGTTTCTTCTGAAATTCTGGCTTGTCCGTTTAATAGAAGAATTGAGTTTTATTTACATCGTTGAACTTGTGTTTGATATCAAATGGCTTGAGTCTTTGCGCGATCCATCTGTTACGCATACTATCAAGTGGTATCAGAGAGGTGGTTAATCGCACAGCTCATTTTTGAGTCATTCTCTAGTGTGTTTGACAAAAAAATTGTCATATTCGAGTGATTTTGGTTTGTCTATGTCATTCGGTTCGAAAAACGTCAAATTTCCAGTCCAGTGCATCTGAGTTCGGTTGAAGAATTTCATATCTAAAAAATAACTGCTCCGAAGTCACCCGAAGTGACAGTTCGGACAGATATTCCTTCCGAAGTCAACCGAAGTCCCAGTTTAGGTCACTTCGTTTTTTAGTTCATGTGTGTTCGGTTGATTCTTGAGTTCGGGTGATTTTACTTCAAAAGTCAGTTTGCTTTAGTACGGTCAAATCTTCACTTCGCTTCAGATTGGATACTCTGAGTTTGGATCAGTTAGTGTCAAATCAGTTCGCTTTTCAGTTAGGATAGCTTGGGATCACTTCGTTTCTAGTGTTTTAGTTCGGATCCACTTCTGATTACTTCGGACAAGCAAGTTCACTTCGGATAGGTTCGGGTAATCAGATTCTCGATTTGTTAAGATGTCGAAATTTCAAGCATTCGCAGCGATTTAAACTCAAATGCAAACATTACTCAACTATGACAATGAGATCGGAATGAGTCAAAGGTTCCCAAGTTAGTCAAAATCGAAGATTACCATAATTGGAGAAAGTGGTTCGAATTGTTTTATCGATACTTCGGACTGTGACCTCTGGATTGCGATTGATGATGGGTATACTTATCCGGTTGATAATAACAATTCCGATTATGCAACGCAACTTGAATGTAGAACAAAAGGCGGATTATACTCGAGAACAAAAAGCTTATGGTGCGCTTACGATGTTGTTACCAAAAGAATTATTACATCAATTCAAGATGTGCAAGAATTCGAAGGAGTTATGGAACGCTTTAAAGGAAAGATGTGAAGGAAATGAGCAGTATAAGAAAAACAAGAAAAAGGTTTTAAGAAAAGAATTTGACAATTTCAAACATTTCAACGGTGAAGGAGTACCTGAGCTGATTTCTTGGTTTTTCCATTTGCAATCAGGGATGGATACTGTGAGTATTAAGAAGGAAGATGGTGAATTAAAGGAAAAATTACTTGAAGCACTACCAGAGAAATGGGAACCATATGTTCTTATGATCTCAAATGACAGAGAATTTTTAAAATTGACATATCTGCAATTAATTGGGAAGCTTTAAGCAAGGGATGTGGAAATAAAAAATGTAAACACTACACCGGCTGAAGTGCAGAATGTGGAAGTGTATTATGGTCAAAATGTTGCAACAATTTCTGGGAAATCCGGTAAAGCTAAAAATTCAGCACCAGCAATAGCATTCGTAGCAGGGAGTATTTTTGATGGTGGAAATATGTCATATTCTGAGAAATATGAGTCGAGAGGATGTACTATCTCAATTCCTGCAAGCAACACAATCAATGCAAGCAATCTTGTTATAATTGTGAATACTACTAAGGATTACATGGCATTAGTGTCTACTTTGGTGTCATCATACTATGGGGTTATTACTGGTAAAGTAAGCAATGCTGAACTTACTGAGGAAGATTATGCTAGAAGGGTTAAAAGATTCTTGAAAAAGACTGGTAGAAAGGATTTGAATTTAGGAGGAAGTATTGGGTTTGAAAAATCGAAAGTGCGCTATTACAACTGTTCAAATTTTGGGCATTTCGCACAAGAATGTTCTCAACCCAAGAAGCAAGAATACGAGAAGTCTACTTAGAATAATGATAATTCATCTGGTACCCCTAAGTTTACTGCAACAAATTCAGGGTGTGTTTCTACCTCTAAATCTGATTCTAGTTTCACAAAATGATAAAACTTATAATTGGGGTAGTCAATTTGCTGATTCATTTGCTTTGATTGTTCCTCATGTGCAGGATGAAGATACTTTAACATAATCAACATCTAAAGATAGTGAAATTAATGATATTTCAGAAACAGTTGAACAATTTGCTTTCATGGTAAAATCTGTACTTGACACTAATCTTGATGAATTATCACTATTAAAGAAAGAATTGGAAGTCTTGATGAAGGAAAAAAAAGCTTTAATCAAAGAATGTGAAGCAGCCAAGGATGAAGCTCAAGATGCTGCTAATGATTTTGAAGCTTTGTTCTAGAAGAGCTATCCATTACAGCAAAAATATGAGAAAGCTCATAAAAGTGTAATGGAGGCTAATAAAAAGATCATCACTTTGCAAGAGGAACTTCGGTAACTAGCTGATGAAAACAACAGTTTGAAGTTGGAAAATGCAGATGTGAAGTGAAACAATCTGAAAGAATCAGTCATTGCTTTGATGACTGATACTCAAAAGGTAGCTAATCCTCCTATTTGTGATCTTTGTAGTCAATTTGCTAAGGAAAATGGTGAACTTTTAGAAGAAAAGAATAAGATGGTAGATCAATTAACTGTGGCTAAAGCAAATATTGAAATTTACAAAAAGTGATGGGAGGGCATTACGAAAAAACTCATGTATTTACACGAGCAATTACGAATTCAAAAGTATGAATTCAGTAAACAGTCTGATATGCTCGTGTCTGCCCAGAAGGAGTTGGTTAATACTTAGACAACTATTTCGGATCTAAAATTGAAATTCTTGATCTAACAAACAAAATTGACACTTTGAAAGTACCTTTGTCGTACATGAACTTTTTGTATCACTATGATCAAGGTTAAGTGTCTGAAAAAAATGAAATTTAACCAGGTTCTAGCTCATGTGATTATCACAAACAACCTGTCTTCTGATGTACCATCTGCAGAAAAATGTGATTACTCATCTTTTAACAGAGAAGTGTCTGAAAAATCACATTCAAAGAAAACTGAACCAAAGCCAATTGAAAAATCTGCTCTAGATTCTGAAGTTGATGAGTTGTTTTACAACTTCAAAGATTTTAACAAAATTGATGATTTAATTTCTGATACTGAACCTAAGGTTTCAAATATTGATCCTAAACAAAGTCAAGCTGAAATATTCCAACGTACAAGTTTGATCAAATAAACTCAGAACTCAGGAAATTAAGTGAATTTGAGCAGAAACAGATCGCTAGATCTAAATCAGTTGGTGGTAAAAAGATTAAAAATGGTGGTATTGGATATGAACCACAATCTGTGAATTCAAAATCTAAAGTTTTTGAACAAGGTTCGAGTTCCAAGTCACCAAAAGGTCAAGTTGATAAAACCAATGTAAAATAAAAATTCGTTAATCAAGGTTTTGATAAAAATGCAAAATGGATTACCTATCGCTTGAAAGGATCGGATAAGATGTATAGCGATAAGGAATTTCCTCTAAAAATGGTCAATCCGCACCTGATTGAAAAAGTCTTCAAGGGAGGCTATGGTCCGAAGTATGATCCTAATGCTCCTAGTGTGCCATTTAGGGGAAAGATTGGCAAAATTAATATTCCAAATGACACACTAAAATCTGAGCAATCTGATAATTCTAATCATGGGTTGGTTAAAAATATTCAAAAATCAGTCAAGAAACCAACTGTTTCTCAACCACCAAAGACTGAAAAACCAATTTTTTGTTGATAATGCTAAAACAAATTTCAGAAAACCAAATTGATTTTCCAAAAATCTCAATTTCATGATGATGGATTTTATGATAACTTTGGCTATGGGCCGAATCCACCAATATATGGTAGGGGTCCAAATTGGTTTGGTCATGGATCCAGAAATGGTGCTGGTCCATCTGGGTATGGTGGTAGGAGAGGTTATTATCAGAATTTTGATGAGGGATATTACTTAGGAAATGGACATTTTTATGATGATTTTTATCCTGAAACAGGGAATGGTTACGATTCAGGTTTCTATGATTACTTTTCTGGTCATCAGGTTTCTTACCCTCACCAGAAATTTATAAAACCAAAGAAACTGAAGCCTGTGATCGAAACCATATACGATGACGGAATAGTCGATGAGTTTGGTAGACCAGTGTCAACTATGATAACTAACCGTCGTCATTGTTTCAAGTGCAAGAAACGAGGGCATATGTACAAATAATGTCTATTATTGAAGGAAAATTTTTAAAAGTCTGGTTCTGCATCTGATGGATATTAGACTGAAATACCTGCTTCTGCTAACAAAGGTTTAACTCATGATGACCTCAATCCATCGTTTTCAAAATTTAAATATGCTAAAACTGATAAGAAATTTGATGGTGAAACTGAAAAGATCAAATCAACTTTAAAAATTCTAAGGCATCATCGAATCAGTAGAGTGAGCATTGGAAACCAAAAGGTTTTATAACTGCAGGTAATGATTTAGAGGAGGATACCGGACGACCCAAAGCTTCAGGCTTGGGTCCCACCCGAACTAATTAATTTCTCTAATGTGTGCATGGAGCTCCAAGACGGTCCGTAAATAACCTATGGGTAGTCGACAGGGGGGTATTCCGGCACATGACGGGTGACATTTCCTTACTCACTGATGTTCAACCATATAATGGAGGAAATGTTACTTTTGCTGGGGATAAAGAAGGAAAGATTACGGGTATCGGCAAATTAAGCAACGGTGCGATAACATTCGACCGAGTTAAGTATGTCAAAGATTTGGAGTACAACCTGCTGAGTGTTTCCCAAATATGTGAAAAGCAGTTTACTACGGCTTTCACACGGAGCGAGTGTCCAAACAAGAAACCCGGATTTAAGATTCCCAATGAGTGGATAATGATGCGAGCACCAAGAATGTCTAATCTGTATGTTATGGACATGAATTCTGCTAAAGCAGCTATGGTTGGTCAATGTTTCGTGTCTAAAACTTCAGATAAAGATTCAGTTTTATAGCATCGCCGGATGGGTCATATCAATTACCGAAAGATGAATGAATTGGTCAGAAGGGGCTTGGTTGAAGGAGTCCCAGATAACCAGTTTACCTTTAATGATGTCTGCGTGAACTGTAAAAGGGGAAGCAAAAGAGAAAGTCTCATCCTTTGAAAATGTATCATTCAATCATTGTTTTGCTTGAATTGCTTCACATGGATCTATTTGGATTTTATGATAACTTTGGCTATGGGCCGAATCCACCAATGTATGGTAGGGGTCCAAATTGGTTTGGTCATGGATCCAGAAATGGTGTTGGTCCATCTGGGTATGGTGGTAGGAGAGGTTATTATCAGAATTTTGATGAGGGATATTACTTAGGAAATGGACATTTTTATGATGATTTTTATCCTGAAACAGGGAATGGTTATGATTCAGGTTTCTATGATTACTTTTCTGGTCATCAGGTTTCTTACCCTCACCAGAAATTTATAAAACTAAAGAAACTGAAGCCTGTGATTGAAACCATATACGATGACGGAATAGCCGATGAGTTTGGTAGACCAGTGTCAACTATGATAACTAACCGTCGTCATTGTTTCAAGTGCAAGAAACGAGGGCATATGTACAAACAATGTCCATTATTGAAAGAAAAATTTTAAAAGTCTGGTTCTGCATCTGATGGATATTAGACTGAAATACCTGCTTCTGCTAACAAAGGTTTAACTCATGATGACCTCAATCCATCGTTTTCAAATTTTAAATATGCTAAAACTGATAAGAAATTTGATGGTGAAACTGAAAAGATCAAATCAATTTTAAAAATTCTAAGGCATCATCGAATCAGTAGAGTGAGCATTGGAAACCGAAAGGTTTTATAACTGCAGGTAATGATTTAGAGGAGGATACCGGACGGCCCAAAGCTTCAGGCTTGGGTCCCACCTGAACTAATTAATTTCTCTGATGTGTGCAGGGAGCTCCAAGACGGTCCGTAAATAACCTATGGGTAGTCGACATGGGGGGGGGGGGTATTCTGGCACATGACGGGTGACATTTCCTTACTCACTGATGTTCAACCATATAATGGAGGAAATGTTACTTATGCTGGGGATAAAGAAGGAAAGATTACGGGTATCGGCAAATTAAGCAACGGTGCGATAACATTCGACCAAGTTAAGTATGTCAAAAATTTGGAGTACAACCTGCTGAGTGTTTCCCAAATATGTGAAAAGCAGTTTACAACGACTTTCACAGGGAGCGAGTGTCCAAACAAGAAACCTGGATTTGAGATTCCCAATGAGTGGATAATGATGCGAGCACCAAGAATGTCTAATCTGTATGTTATGGACATGAATTCTACTAAAGCAGCTGCGGTTGGTCAATGTTTCGTGTCTAAAACTTCAGATAAAGATTCAGTTTTATAGCATCGCCGGAAGGGTCATATCAATTACCGAAAGATGAATGAATTGGTCAGAACGGGCTTGGTTAAAGGAGTCCCAGATAAACAGTTTATCTTTAATGATGTCTGCGTGAACTGTCAAAGGGGAAGCAAAAGAGAAAGTCTCATCCTTTGAAAATTTATCATTCAATCATTGTTTTGCTTGAATTGCTTCACATGGATCTATTTGGTTTTCTCAATAAACAAAGCATATCGGGTGAGTTGTATTGTTTGGTAGTAACTGATTAATATTCTAGATTTTCGTGGGTGAATTTTTTGGTAAAGAAAGACAAAACACCTGACGTGCTTATCAACTTGATTAACACACTAGAATCTTACTACTAGTTGAAGGTTCGTAGAATCCGTAGTGATAATGGCACGGAGTTTAGGAACACCAAGATTATGTTATTCTCTTTGGAGAAGCACATTGTTCATGAATTTAGTGCACCATACACTCCTTAACAGAATGGTGTGGCGGAGAGAAAGAATAGAACAATTATTGAGACGGCGAGAACCATGCTAGCTGACTCGAAGCTTCCAGTGAACTTCTGGACTGAGGCAGTTAGTACAGTGTGCTATGTATTAAATAGAGTTCTGATAGTGAAACGGCTTGGTAAAACATTTTATGAGCTGTTAAAGAACCAAAAGCCGAATCTCAAGTATCTGGAACCTTTTGGGTCTCCCTACACGATATTGCAGTCTGCCGGAAAGTTCGACGAGAAGGTCGTCAAAGGATTCTTTGTCGGTTATGCTAATCCGAAAAAGCGAGTCTTTAATAGGGCGACTGGTGTAGTGGAATAGTGGTTACACGTAGTTTGTCAACCACATACTTTACCACCCAAAGGAGTTGGACGAGATTGGATGTTCGATTACAAAGCTGTATTTGATTCTTTTGATTATGTCAAGGGGTTAACTGATGAACAATTGGCAACAATTTACATTGATTTACAAAATGAAGCACCGGTTATGCATGCCCCATCTTCGTTAACTTCGAATGTGCCACCAGAAGATGAATTGACTGAATCCGCGATTGAAGCTATGTATGACACGTCTTCGGATGAAGAAAATGAGCTTCATGAAGCTCAATTGGAACCTGTTGATGTTCCTGTCCTGCAACATGCTTCACGTTCAAATGAGGATGTTATGGTTGAGGATGATCCTGTAAACAATTTAAACGATACTATTGTAGTTTCGATTCATCTGACGCTCCGAATCAACACCTACCCTCCACAAGAAAGTATCATATGTGATTTGGAAGACAGAGTGCGTACAAGACATCAAGTAGAAAGTGGTGTATTGCTAGCCATGAGGGAATCTGGGGTTCAAGATGAAGTATTTCACTCGTGCTTCTTATCTCAGATCATACCTACAAACATTGATCAAGCACTTAAAGATGGTTCATGGGTAACTTGCACGTCCGAAAACTCCTTTTCGACTCTTTTTTAATCCGTATCCCTTGCATCTCTGTGCTAGCAATGGCCTTTGACATGTCTACCTTGTCAAGTGCCACTCTTGAAATGGATGCCAAAATCGGAACCAATGCCAGATCACCCCGTCTGATGTCTGGCAAGGATTTCATGAGCTGGAAGTACCGATTTGTGAATTACATAAACTACCATGATACCAAGATCATGCGATCGGTTGAAGTGGGAGACTTTGTCCCATCGACAGCTGGAGCACAGGGTCAGCCACCCAAACCTAAAGAAAAATCTGAATGGCTGGATGACGACTGGGAAAAGGTGGAACAAGATGGAAAGGCTCTGGTGGCTCTAACGATGGCCCTATCGCCTGAAGTGGCTGAAGCATTCAAGGAGTACACCTCCGCAAAGACCCTTTGGGATGCTCTTGTGGCCGCCTACGAAGGAAATGATGATATGAAGGAATCTCGAAGAGAAAATCTAAGAGAACAGTTTAATGAGTTTAGCCACATCCCTGGTGAAAATATCGAGACTCAGCTTCAACGCTTCATCAAGATAGTCACTGGAATGAAAGATGCTGGAGTCACATATACGCAGGTGGAGGTCAATAGAAAGCTAGTAAACTCTCTTCCGCCAAACTGGGACAACACTATTGAATTAATAGAAAAGACGGTGCAAATGAAAACGTCACCACTAAGTGAGCTCATATCTACCATTAGAGCATATGAAGAAAAATAACAGAAGAGGGCCAGAAAAATGGGCAACGCGGCTTTAATGAATCAACTGAATCAAGCATTTATCTCACAGCCAGCTGTTGCTCCAAACAACCCACAGTCTACTCCAATGGGATTTATTGCTCAAGCCACTGGGTCAAGTACATCTGGAACATCAAATGTTGTTTCTTTAGATGTTAATGCTTTAACCAAGGATCCCAGTTTTGCTCTTGGGGTAGGAATTATGAGTTGCTACCAGGCACTCGTAGCAGGCTCACTCTTCCCAGTGATTTAACTCCAAATGATGTGAATCAAGTTAACCCAGATGACCTGGAACATATGGATATCTCTTACCAGATGGGAATGTCAGCCCTGAGAGCTAGGCAGTTCATGGCGAAGACATGAAAGAAGGACTGGAATGGTGGCAAAGGGATAAAGTCCAGTTTCAATAAAGCAAATCTGAGATGCTACAATTGCAACGAGTATGGGCATTATGCAAGGGAATGCACCAAACTAAAGATCGATAGAGAAAGCAAGACTGACAACAGAGGTGAAAGCATGAAGAAGGAGACAGGGAAGAATGACAAGGCACTGGTTGTTCAACACACACCAGGATACGGCTGGACATCTCAGGTGGAAGACTTGAGTCTAACACTTGATCATGTAGCCCTGTTGGCTGAAGAAGAAGTTCAGAAAGAAGCTGCTGAAGTATTCCATCATGCATTCATGGCAGATATAACTCCAGGGTCCTCGACCAGCAGCACTGAGGTATATCCTAACCCTAAATGTCAAACTATACATAATGAATCTCAAGACTGGCAACGTAAGTTCTTCAATGAAACATTAAATCGTGAGCTATCTGATAAAGACTTGAGAGAATACAAGGGTAGGAGTAAATTATTAAGTGAGAAACTAGAAGCTGCCAAAGTCGATATAAAAAACCTTCAAAGGGAATTGAGTGACAAAACCACATATCTTAAAATTGCTAATGAAGAAATTGTCACATTAAAATCTAAAGTTGAACAACTTAAAGGTAAACTAGAAACATCACAAACCAAAGTTCAGCGTAATGATAAAACTGTGTCACATATGATGAAAGCTAGTTCTCTTTTCTATAACACAGAGGCTCGAATGCGACATCTAAAAGCCCACTCTGGTTTGGGACTCGGTACTGAAGAAAAAAATGAAAACTCCACACATACAGTACCGATGCCTTTAATGCATGAAATGATCTCAGACTATGAATGTCCAAAGACCTCCTTAGAAGCTAAGGCTGAGATAAAAAAGAAACTGGCCGCTTGTTCCATTACAATTTATGCTCCTGTTTCTAACCTTACTAACACTTTTACTTCTTGTGCAGATAAAGGTAATAACGAAGCAGGGGTAGTAAATTGCAAGGAGTCCCCTAAGAGTCCCATGAAGTCAGAAGTTGATTTTTGTTTAAAAAATTGTGATTTTGAGAAACCTGAAACTTCTGTTAAGTTTGAGTCAAAAACTTCAGAGTCTGAATCGTGTGATAAACTTTCTGAATGTGGTGTGTTTAATTTTAGTAATTGTGATTTAAAACCTGTGAAACCCCTAAGAACTGTTAAAATCTTAAGAAGGGTAAGGGACCGCAGGTTGATGGTCCCAAACCCACAGGAAATGTGAAAATTTCTGAGGACAATATGAAATATCCTACTCAAAATGTGCTGAAAGTACGGGACACAAGACCCCATGAGTTTGTCCCGTACCCAGTAGTTAACTCTGCTTTTGACCAATTCAAGCCGATACAATGGGAGTACATTCTGACCACAAAGCCTCATGGTAAGGCCCTTTGGATCCATAAAAACTCTTCAAAGCTAACTTGGATATCCACTGGGCGTAACCAACAACCAGCTCTCGTGTATCCAAAGAAACAGTCCTGCCATGTGTGTGGCCAAGCAGGACACGTGGCAAGAAACTGCCTGCACCGCCCTTATGAGCCCTACTTTCCCAAGGAGGTCCAACAGCAGAATGTCCCATTTGGCCCAAAACCTACATTTGGACCTTCTCAAACAAAGGCCCGTGCAGGACCTACAGCAAAGGCTGCACCCTCAAACCGAAAGGTGCAGCAGGCCACACCACATCATCCCAATGTCCAAGGAGTCCAAAGCCCAAGTCAATTAAACAGGAACCAACAACTGTGAAACGTAAAGTGAGCAAAAATGCTAAGAAAACTCCAAAGCATTCACCTGCTAGGGCTCCAAATGTTGTTGAAACTACAAAAACTGTTTCTCGTGCAAAGCAGGATACCTTTTCAAAATCACCGGTTCGTCCTCAACCTGTTTTAAAATCTAATTTTAAAAGCTTTTCAAAAACACCTTGTCAACCAAAACCTGTAGGACTCACAAAATCAACCAAGTGGGGGGATGTTGATAGGTGTAATGTCCCGAAAGTTGTGAATTTGTCCTTCAAGCCCACTGGAGTGTATAAAAAACACTCCATGTCTTTTTAAGAGGTTAAAAGCTCAAAAATTCATAAGCATAACCAACAGTGGCTTGGCAAGGAAAATCATTCAAGAGATGTCAACAAGAAAGACATTCTTAGTCCAAACAAGGACAGGCCTACACCATCCAGACCAATTAAGGCCTGGGTACCAAAATCTAACTAATTTCCTTAAATGCAGGAACAGCCAAGGAGGACTGTCAGCAACCTATGGTACGTTAATAGTGGTTGTTCCAGGCACATGACGGGCGACATATCTCTACTGCAAGACTTGGAGAAATTTGATGGAGGATATGTATCGTTCGCTGGAGGAGTTGGAGAATATATCAGTCAGAAAGGCACAGTTCGCAATGGTTGTCTTAGCTTCCACGATGCCAATTATGTGGAGCAGTTAAAGCACAGTTTGTTAAGTGTTTCACAAATATGTGATCGGGAGTATCCAGTCCTTTTTAACAATAAAGAATGTCTCATTCTTAAACCTGGATACTCCATCCCTGACGATTGGGTGTTAATGAGAATACCGAGATATGGTTATTCCTATGTGCTCAACATGCAGAAGCCCCCCCCTCGTCTGAGGTGGCCTATCTGCTTTCTAAAATGGCTGAGAACCACGCTCAGTTGTAGCACAGATGGTTGGGGCACATGAATCTGAAGAATCTAAATCAGCTTGCTAGAGGAGGGCTTGTTAAAGACCTTCCAATCAAAGAATTTGTGCTCAAGGAGAAATGTGTGGCTTGTGCTAACGGGAAGCGGCACAAACGTCCACATAAACCGAAGGTGTTCAACAGAATTTCATCTGCACTAGAGATGCTTCACATGGACCTATTTGGTCCAGTCAGTATGTTAAGCCTTAACCGATGTGCATTCTGTTTAGTTATTACTGATGATTTTTCTCGTTTCACTTGGGTGTTTTTCTTGTAAAAGAAAAGTGATGTTGCAGGAATACTGATCGCGTTTATCAAGCTCATCGAAAATAAATTAAAGCTGAAAGTGAAGGCCATCAGGAGCAATAACGGAACGGAGTTCAAGAATAGAAGTATTGATGATTTTTGTGCTGAAAAGGGGATTGGACATCAATACAGTGCCCCCTACACCCCTCAGCAGAATGGCGTCGCAGAACGACGCAATAGGACCCTAATTGAAGCTGCTCGCACTATGCTGTGTGATTCAAAGCTACCAACCATGTTTTGGGCAGAGGCAGTCAACACTGCGTGCCATGTCCAGAATCGGGTGCTTATCAATAAGCGGCAGCACAAAACCCCATATGAGCTGCTTTACCATGACAAGCCCAGAATTGGGCACCTTCGGGCGTTTGGGTGTCTTTGTACAGTTTTAGTCAATTTTGAAGTGCCTAAATTTGCTGCTAAATCGGATGAATGTTATTTTGTAGGTTACTCTGCTAGCTCTGCTTAGAGGGTGTTCAACAAATCAACCGGGACTGTGATGGAATCCACGAATGTGGATTGGCTAGAAGAAAATCCATCTGATGGTGGAGTGGGTCCTCCTCAAGCTTTTGACTACAATGAATTCTTCCGCCCGTTGGGATTGGATCCTGTCATAGCTGAAGAACTCTTTGAAGATACAGTTTCAGGCCCGTCAGTAACACACTCCATCACAAAGGCTCCAGTCACTGCCCCAGAAACAGAAACCACACTGCAATCACAGGGAGCCGATGTAGGAGACACGACTGCTTATGGAATTGATAATGAAGCAGACTTCAACCCCGGGTCAGACATAATTCAAACACAGGGATCTGAGGTAAAAGCTGCGCCTGAAACAACCGATGCACCCGATCAATCAAATCTGCCCCCTGAAATTCCTGTTCAAGCTGTTGCCGAAACCAATATCCATAAATATCATCCCTTGGACAACATCATTGGACCGTTTGCATCAGGGGTGGTAACACGAAGCCAGTCAGCGGACATCAGTCATTGTATGTACTCCTGTTTCATCTCACAAATTGAGCCCCCCAACATCACTATGGCCTTGACAGACCCTGGTTGGGTAGAGGCTATGCATGAAGAACTAAACCAATTCTCACGGCTTCAAGTTTGGAGGTTAGTAGAACGGCCTGCTGACAAAAAAAGTCATCACTACTCGGTGGCTGTATAAGAACAAAAAGGATGACAACGGCATCATTGTTAGAAACAAGGCCAGGTTTGTGGTTCAAGTCCACAAACAGATTCAAGGAGTGGATTATGATGAAGTATATGCACTAGCTGCCCGTTTAGAAGCAATAAGAGTTTTCCTAGCCTATGCATCCTACATGAATTTCACTGTCTACCAGTTGGACGTGAAAACAACCTTTTTATATGCCGAAATGGATGAAGAGGTATATGTCACTCAACCTCCTGGCTTCATTGATGAGGAACACCCCTATCATGTGTTCAAGCTAGACAAGGCCCTATATGGCTTACACCAGGCCCCTCGGTCTTGATACAAGACTCTGACTAATCATCTTCTAGCACACGGTACACAAGAGGCATAGTGGATTAGACACTTTTCAGGAAGGAGGTTGGGAATGACATAATCATGGTGCAAGTATATGTTGATGACATCATCTTTGGTTCTACCAATGAAGACTTGTGCAAAGAGTTTGAGAAGGTAATGCGCACAAAGTTTGAGATGAGTCAGATGGGCGAGATGAAGTTTTTCCTCGCCTTACAAGTAAAGCAAAGTGATAATGGGATACTTATCTATCAGGCCAAATATGTCACATAAATTTTGGAGAAATACAAAATGATGGATGCAAAGCCTGTCTCCACACCTATGGCGGCCAGACCAGCAATTACCAGGGATCCAGACGGTCAACCGGTGAGCGAACACATGTACCGGTCTATGATTGGGTCTTTGATGTACTTAACCACCAGCCGTCCAGATATCATGCTAGCTGTGTGCCAATGTGCACGCTATCAGGCTAATCCTAAACTCTCTCATCTCTCTGCTGTTAAACGTATTTTTAAATATTTGAAGGGTCGTTCTCGACTAGGCTCTGGTACCCTAAAGAGTCAGGATTTAATCTGTATGCTTTTTCTGACAGCGATTATGGCGGTAGTGAGCTTGACAGGAAATCCACATCTGCTGGAGCTTAATTTTTAGGTTACAGACTGGTATCTTGGCAGAGCAAGAAGCAGGACACGGTGTCCCAGTCGACGGCCGAAGCAGAATATGTGACTGCATCTGCTTGTTGCTCACAGGTGGTATAGTTGCAGCATCAGCTGGGAGATTACGGTTTGAATTTCTTCGATACTCCCATTTTTTGTGATAATAATGCTGCATTGCAAATTGTGAAAAATCCTGTATAGCACTCCAAAACCAAACACATTGATATCAAAACGCACTTCATTCGGGACTGCTATGAACGCAGGCTCATTCACCTAGAACGGGTGGCGTCGGATGACAATGTGGCGGATATGTTCACAAAACCCCTGCCGAATGCCAATTTTGAAATGTGTCTCAAAGGCCTCCGGATGATAGCCTTTGATAAGTAATCTTGCAACTACTTTGGTTTTTTTTGTTTTTGCATTTTATTTATAAAAAAATAGTGTTTTTGTTCTTAAAAAAATCTAAAAGCAAGGGGAAGATATGAGATATACATTTCCTCTAAAGTGTGTGCTTTTAATTTCTTTACTGGTTTTGGTTGACCAGGCTGGGAAGTGATATAAATTTCCAGGTGTTTGCTGACTGACACGTGTAAGGTGGATGTGAAAAGCAGTGATTCATGGTTGATATGCTAGGTAGGCTCTGCTGACAATCAATCAAAAGGTATGTGTTGGGAATCGAGATGCCGAGCCAACATGATTTGGATAGATGTGATAATACTCAACGGCCACTTAACGTCTACCGTCCCGACAACACGGTGAAAAACATCACAACTCAAGACACAAGACTCAACTAAAGAAAAGACTCTAGTGAATATTATTTATTGTTTAAATATTGTCACTAGTTGGTAGTTTACTATTATGCCCTTAATGAGTTTGTATTATATATAGTAAGTCTTTCTCATGTGAAAGATCTGATGATGAGTGATACTTAGAGAGAGAGTTAGTCATGGTTCTTTGAAGCTTGTCGAGGGTTCATGAACTCACCTAGTAAGTTCATGATACCCGGGAATGCGTGGGGTAGGTAAAATGTAATCATTCGGTTATCTTTACTTATCTATCCTTCATGTTGTTTATTATCTATCTATCTTGTTCTTCATATCCATGTTTATGCTAGCTTTGCTCATCAGCATCATCACATCTCAAACACCATCGTTGTTCATATCCGGGTGTTCATTTGTTTCTACAAAAACGAGTTACACAAAGACTCGATCCGCTTCCGCAACCAAGGTATTTGCCCACCACCTCGGTTTTTCAGTATGTTTTATCACAACACTTGAAGATAACGTATGATGCTTGAAAGGAAACACACACTTAGGTTAGTACAATTTCAATTTGACTGTGCATCAGGAATCCTGAGACACACGCCCGGTTCTGAGTGTTAATGTCATGCTCAAAAATCCCATTCCGTCTGCTTTGCGTAAGCAATGACCTGGGAATGTTGTACGTGAGTCAGGACTCCTCTGTTCTGCGAAAGTGGAGACCTAGAACCTCCCTGATCCACGTAAGTTTAAGATCATATTGTATA
Organism: Deinandra increscens subsp. villosa; assembly: GCA_039602395.1. NCBI lineage: Eukaryota > Viridiplantae > Streptophyta > Magnoliopsida > Asterales > Asteraceae > Deinandra > Deinandra increscens. Next base: position 90,412 of record JBCNJP010000060.1, on the reverse strand, counting down.
TATATGATAAACCAAAAAGATGCCAATGTGCACAATCAAAAGAGACCCTCAAGCGTCCAAAACCCTTAGCCTTACGTCACTGATGAGAGCAGTTTCAAAAAATGTTTCAAAAATTCAATTGACTTTGTATATTATCCAATAAAACCTCCGTGATCTATTCTTTCTTTTCTCAACCCAGTCTGGAGCATGACATTGGGCTTAAGGAAAGGTGTCGTGAAAAAATGTTTTAAGGAAGCCAGATGCACCTGATAGAATGTACAAATGATACCTAGGACTTATGTGTGTGATCTGGATAGATTTTCATAATTAATAAACCTTAAAATATAAATTAAAGTGATGAAACTACCTGAGTAAGCGAAAGCGGCATGAGTTTAAAAAAACTGGACCAATAATACCGGCAATCACCTGAACATGTGAAGTAACAGAAGCTGAAAAGGGTTCCTCAGTCACAGACTATCTGATATGATCCCTCATAATGCCTTTCTAATCAAAATTCAGTCGATTAAGATTTTTTTGTTTATTTTCTTTAATTTGATTTTATCTTAATTTCAGATTTTTTGTTGTCTTATTATATTTATTTTATTTTCATAAAAGTTGCCAAATGATAAAACTCTCGGGCTTGACTTCAGGGGAAGCTTTCTGAATAAACGAGATTGAAGTTGGATGTTTGTTTGTTTTTTTTAAAAGGTTTGGGTCTCTATTGATCATTTTTAAATTTTGAGGGGGTTAGGTGTAAGTTTTTTTTTAAAATAAGAGGAAGGGTCGGCTCTCCCCCTCCCCACTTTACACCGTCACTCTCTTCTCTCTCCCCAAACCCTAACCGGCACAACCACCATCTCTGATCACCACCATTCTCGACCACCACCGCCATCGGTCACCACCACAATCCTCGACACCACCCTGCGACCACACCGCCACCATTCCCATCGGAACCACTACCAGACCACTCCCAATCTCCCACATCGCCACCGCCGCTGTCACTCCTCAAACCACCACCTCCGCCACCGTCGCTGTCTACCGACGTCTCCCCTTTAGTCGGAATCACCATCCGAACACGCCCCAGCCATCAATTTGAGCCATGGCCCCTCGCTTGAAGCGTGTTGCCCGACCCCCAAAAGACAAGCTCGAGTAGGTGTTAAATTTTTGTGATTTCTTGGTCGGGAATGGAAGGGATAATGGTTTGGGAGCATTGTTTGGATGAAATCATGTTAAAACACGAGTATTTGAACTTTTCGACTGAGTTGCAGGTGCAGTCCGGAGAAGAAGACCCCTTTTCAATCGAAACAGAGGCTTTTCGATCAAGCTGTAAAGCTTTTCGACTAGCCTCGGTGCTTTTCGATCGAAGATTCTCGGTAACACGAGACTTTTCGATCAAAACAGGCACTTTTCGATCGAAGGATTATACTTTTCGATCAAAGTTAAGGCTTTCCGATCGAGACATAGGACTATTCGATCAGCCTATGGCTTTTCGATCAAGCCACCAGGCTTCTCGATCAGTCTTAGGGATTTTCGATCGGGATCCTCAGGTTATTGATGCTTTCCGATCAGACGGATGCTTTCCGATCGAAAACCCTGCTTTTCGATCGGAAAGGTACCAGATGATGTTTTCAATGGGTTTTCAGTTATTGTTAAGCCGTTATGCTGTCCGTTTGTCGAGAAATCTGTAAAACTAATGAATTCTTGTTTGTTTTGGATGTTTATCTGTGTTTATGAGTGCAGGGACTTAGAGTTTATTAAAGATCACAACACAGTAGCATACTTGCTGGATCCACCTGTGGAGTATCGTGAGAAGTACCAGTCGATGATTGCAGGACTGAAGAAGTGCTGTCTACACTTTGCACTTACAGCAAACCCTGTTATATGCAAGTGTATGCAACAGGAATTTTGGAAGACGGCGTACGTGTCTGATGATGGAAAGCAGATAATGGCTAAGATACAATCAACAGCAGTGGCCTTATCAGAAGAAAATTTCAGACAAGCTCTCAGGCTTAAAGATGTTGTTGCAGATCCTATCACTCTGGATAAAGAAATGGTTTCTCAATGTCTAAAGGAAATGGGTTATCATACAGTATCTCCTCCTACTATGAAGGCTCTCCTTCCACCATACTGGAGAATGCTAGCCCATTACTTACAGAAGTGTGTGATTGCCAAGAAGAGCTCGACTGATCAACTGAACCAAGTGCACACCCATGCTATGGTGTCACTTGTTAGAGGGGTTCGATTCAACTGGTCCAAGTTGATATTTGATGATGTGAAGGCTGTGGTGACTAGAGATAAGAAATTTGCAGCCGTTCCGAGGTTCATCCAGTTAGCTCTGGATTCTAGATATCCAGCATTGAGGAAGACCAATGATACTCATGATACAAAACCTATGGGCATTGAGGTTTTCCTGATGATTAACCCAAAGAAGAAGTTGACTGACAAGGTACCATTTGGTAACAAGTTTGGTGAATTTGCTGAGATTACAAGAAAGGAGGTACCGGTGGAAAGAAATGCAGTTATTGATGAAGAACATAATGTGCCTGCCTCTAAGAAGCCTGCTACTGAACTCACAGATAGTTCAGATTGGGAAGATTTTGATTTAGAAGATGTGCAGATTGGTGCACAGAATTTGAGGGTGAAGATAGTATCAATTATGACACATATCTTGTTTACATCAATATCGAGGAAGTTGAGACAGAAAATGATGAGACGCCACTGATTAGAAAACGGAAAGCCATAGAGGATCAACCCCTCAGTGCTTCTGTTACCGAAGAAATGGCTAAGACTGAGATGATTTCTACACAACACCATAGAGAAGGCCCAAGTGACCCCAGAAGAAGAAGATTAGATCCTCATGTACCCCCAGTCACAAGTACTAGTGCTGGTCAGTCATCTTATCAACCCACTACCCAAGAGAAGGGGAAAGCGGTGGACACCCCTGAATATAGACTGGAAAAGGAACTTAAAGAAGAAATTGAAGGTTTGAAAGCCCAGAATGCAACCCAAAGTGAAATAATTGGAGACTTGATTGATATCCAGAAGGTCCACAACACTGAGTTGGAGAATCAGAAGAAGATAAACCGAGAGTTTACCAGACAATTCAGAGATCTTTATAAGCTGATCAGGCAGCTTAACTCGGAAAAATCAAGCAGGTCAAACCCTAGCCAAGGTGATAAGGGTGATCCAGGTAACACAGAAGGAGGTTCAGGCGAAGGTGATTCCTCACAATCACTAGCATTTGACTTTGAAGCAGATATCCCTGAGGAAAGTCAAACTGTATTACCCGAAGCCTCCACTGAAGATAAAGATACCAGGGATAGAGATTATATGACAGTACCAGCTTCTGAGTTTCGCGGAGGTTGGGAGGCTCAGACATTTTCTTATCCCCCCTGAAAGGTATCTACTTCAGCTGGAATGGCATTATCATGATAAGACGGGAATCAATGCAGATATTAAAGCCTGGATGTTTGATGGAGAGAAGAATATGTTTGTTGGGCGAAGAAAGGGTCAATATCCGTTGGAATACTACAAAAGCTGCACCCAGTTTTACTCCTGGACAAATGTGGATCTGACAATGCTTTACCAGGCACCGTTTACAAATCCATCAAACAATGAGCAAGCTAAGTATTTTTACAAGAAACTGGAAATGCATTGCGAAGCAAGTTCAAGAGATTTGATGATTTTCCTCACAAGAAATCATATGTGAAGAAGTACAGAGGTGTGTTCAAATGGGACGGAAAGAAGAGTATCCCAGGAAAGGAGAGTGTAAAAGCAAAGAAGTTTACAAATGTTCTGTATCCACCAACAGAAAAGACAAAGACAATACCTCTGCCGATGAGACATCCTGAAGATTGCTTGCATGATTTTCAAACTTGGGCGTATAGTGATTACTCTGGTGAAGCCAAAATTCTCTGCAAATCAAAGACAATAGATGTCATGGAAGTTCATGATTTGACGAGGTTTCATAAGAAGGATATAATGGTACTTGCCAAGCATCAAATTGAGTGTAATCAAGACACTGAAGAATATGCCAAGTGTTATACTAGAGTTGTAGCTGAGATCATGGCCAAGGAGCTGTGGTATGATCCAGAAACAGTAAATCTGTCAAAGAAGTTCAGGATGTGACTGCTGTCTAATGCTAAAGCCTAGGTGAAGATTGTAGAGTCTAGAATTTTATAAGGCTTTTGCATTAGAATTACTTGTGGGCTAGTTAAATGTAATTGGGCTATAATTGTGTAAATGGGTTGTGTGGGTTGTGGGTTGGTCGAATTGTGGTGGGCCTGCCCTATTCCGAATTTTGTAGCTTGTTTTACAAGCATAAGCATCCCTATATAAGGATAACTTATTTAGGAGATAAGGGTTGGTTGCTTCGAAGGTGTTTTGCATATTTTAGTGTTCACGAAATTCTCCCAGAGAATTTCGATCAGTGTGTAAGCAATTAAGGTCAATAGTAAAGTGCTTTTCGTCAATCGGTTTGTGTTCTTATTCCTATTGTTATTGCTTTTTCATATTATTCTCGATTAACCTTTAATCACTCTAGTGTTTGGATTCCGCACACTCACTAGAGATCGTAATATCGTGTTTGGGTTCTTTTTGGTCCTTACATCGTTAAATAGAAAAGAGGAGGCAGGTCGTTAAATAGAATACTTTCAGATCGTTAAGTATGTTTCACATGCAAGTCGTTAAGGCAAATGTACACAAGTCGTTAAGACCTTTGTCTGGCAGATCGTTAAGCACAACAAGGGTCAGATCATTAAGAGTATTTCAGCCTGATCGTTAAGTGTAACTTAAGCATGAAAATATTCTAAGTGTCGAACAACCAAACAAACAAACAATCACAATATCATCACAAAAGTAAATCAAGCTGAACCAACATATTATAACAAGTAAACATTCAAAGTAAGGATTCAAAGTTCAACATTAACTAATTTATTACAAACCAAAATATTCAAATACATAAGTAGCAAAATACAAGTTGGTTCTGCAGCTTCACCTGTGATCCTGTTCTTAGGTTCGTGTGTTCGTGTTATCACCAACCTCCAGGTTCCAACAATTCCCCCTTTGGTGGTAGTGCGAACACCCTCCATCATCATCATCTTAAATGTCCAAGAAGCTTCAATAGGAAACGCCAGTATCTCCTTGCCAACCTGTTATACTTGCGGTCATAGCAGTAGATCTGGGTTTGCCACAGCATCCAAAGATCTTTTCTTGCAAACTTCTTCAGATCTGAGTAGTGCCACATTTCAAGCTTCATGTCTGAGCCTCTACACAAATGACTTATTCCACGACTGTCTATTTCCCATCTTTCCAGGTTCTCCAGACTTTCAGTTTTCATCCTTCCGGCATTAATGCATTCCCAGCTCCACCATTTTAGGAATAAAAGGATGTAATTTGCATCAACAACCTCATAGGGCTTCAGTCTGGGTGGAACAGTTTCAAGGCGACCATAGAAGATCCAACGTAAGTAGCAGATGGGGAACAACTTGAGCTCTATGGCAACAAATAGTCGGATTGGTTCTGCATTTTCACGTTCAATCACTAACTCATGCGTTTGAGCACTGTAGTACCAATCCTTGATGGGATTTTTCTTCAGATTACCCTCAATCTTCTTAGTCTGTATGTTCTTGCCAATATTGGACTAGATCTGCTTGTAAGGGACTTTAGCTCGTTTCTTCTCAAACCGTTCATATTCCTTCTTCTCTTGCTCTCAGGTCTGCTTGTGATATCTGTTGAGGTAGGTGTTATGCACTAAACTCTGAGCTATCACAGCAATCTCAGCGTTTGAGTGATTGACAATGCCGAACCGTATCAATTCTTTAAGTTCCCAGGAGAAGAGCTTCATGAGGTCTCTGATAATTGCGAAGAATTGAACGAACCCATTTCTTCTTTTAATGATGAAGGCCCTGAACTCGTGATCATACTTCCATCCCAGTTTTTTCATTGCATCTCCTTTAGCTTACGCGCAGTGAACTGCATCATAGCTTTAGTGTGTGGGAGCATCTCCTTCCATTCGTCTACCAGTGTGGGAACATCATTGACACGGTGGCTTTCTACCCTCTCCTGTTCCATCATATTGATTCTTATGTTCCTGGTCTCAGCGTCATCATCCATGAATTGCTTGACCATCTTTCTTAGTCCGGGCATTTGCTTGAAAATGTAGCCTTTCTTGCAACATTCCTGACTGCTAAGAAGTATCGAAGCTCTCGTTTGGTCATGGATTTGACCTTGACTTGGATATACTTGGGACTAGGAGGGCCAGGTAGTTGACAATCTGGGTCGGCCGGAGGTGCCCGATATCTAGTATGCATTTGATGAAGTTTTTCCGACAAGCCGTCATTGTTGGACGTAGTCTACATCTTGATCTGTGTCAGCATACGGATTCACAAATGCCTTCTTTGGGTCTCTTAGACTACATTGAGGGTTCTCTTTTAGTAGCTTTTCCATATCCATTTCATCAGTATACATCTCCACAATTTGGTAGGTGTTGAAAGTCATGAGATATTGAAAGGATAAGCCACGCTCTACCAGAGCTCTAATGTATCTTGCAGCCTCAGAGTGATCATCAGGATGTACACCATCGCTAGTTTCATTGGGAATTACCTGGATCAAGGGGTCAGAGAGATTTGAGTTTGGCTCCATTGGCATTGAGTCGTTTCCCAATATAGTGGTATTCAGGTGTTGGGTTTGACGAAGTATTTCAGCTTCTCTATCATCAATCACCTTCAAAATTTCCTCCGCCCTTTCCTATTGAGCTAATCTGAACTCTTCTTCTTTAGCTTTCCTCTTATTCTCTGCATCCTCAAACTCCTCTTGCGGTGTCATCTTTTGTTTCCCTTTGTCTCTTCGACTCAGTGTTCGAGTGGTACCAGATGGACTTATTTCTGCAGAAGTTCTCACAGCAGTAGGTTGTTCCAGAAGCTATGGATCCACCACGTCTACAGGTACGGTATCACCAACCAACGGTGATTCTGGTCGAGGAGGGAGACCCATAGGATGATATCTTAACCGTTCCGAAGCAATTTTCCTTATCCCTGTCTTGAATTCATGTTCTTCAAGGGTTAATGGATAAAAGCCTTTGTTTCGATCAATCCTGCTTGCCATGTTCAACCAGTTTCTTCCAGGGTTTGCAGGATGATCATCAGGCTCTGGTCCAAAAATATCCTCGGGATATGGTCTTCTCTGAACAACTTGAGTAGCCATCACTGATGAACTAATGGCAGCTTCAGTAGAGTCAGAGGGTAAAGTAGAGGTTTGCTCTTCAGAGACATGGTCTAATGGCTCATTCTGATCTCTTTCAGTGGAGGGTAATGCCAGAGCTAATTGATGTTCCTCCATTTCTACCTGTTCTCCCACAAATGGCACTGCATTGATTAGAGATATGGGATGAGGGTGTGTCATATCAACCTCTGTTTCTTCTTCAAATTCTTCTTCCTTGACATTATCCAGGATGTCATCATCATACTCATCACCAGCAAACTCCAAATCTATGAAGTTTAGAGGGTTTTACCGGTTTACCAGTAGGTCAAGACGGTCACCCAACTCTTCAGCATCATTCAAATCATCTGGATTTACTGAGATATCTTCTAATGCTTGCTCTTCTGGATTTTCATCATTGACAGTCACAATGCTTCTGCAGCTGGGATCAGTAGCAAGAACAGTAGAATAGAAGTCCTTGAAAGTTTCTCTACCAGCATCCAGAAAGGCTGGGTTAACAGACATATGTTGAACTTCTTCCATTGCTGGAATGTAAAAGCACGAGACGATCTTACTACTGCATGATTCGGTAATCGGATAGCAACAAGATGTAAATAAAGCTTTGCTTTATTGATTCACTTAGAGAATACAAGTAGAGAGAGAAACACACTCAGTTTACACACAGTTAAGAGTTGTAGAATGACAGCACTTTCTAACTCTCTCTAACACGAACTATTTATAGTTACTTAGTCATAAGCCAGCGGATCACCAGCAGACTATCTGGTCCGCCGTATCAACTGATCCGGCGGATCATGTGATCCGGCCAGATGACTAACTGACTCACACAGAAGCTCTTGACTAGATACAATACACGAGACACAACGTTAGCATAGGAATATGCTCTAACAAACTCCCCCTTAACGTGTAGTGTATCTATATTCTAACTAAACTTCAGTCTTCAATCTTCAACATTTCTGCGTCTGATCTTCAACACGAAATCTTGTCAGAGTTAGAGCTCGCATGGCTGGATCACTCTTGAATCATCTTTGAACTTCAAGATCCACTTGAAAGATATAATATACTCCCCCTTTTACCATGCTTGAGTCGCCTCACTCAGATAACCTGCAATTTCAGAAGACAGAAACGCGACTTTCCTTTTCTTTTGAAAATAAATTTAATCTTGGAGCAAAACTTCTCTTTGAGAATCCAAGATATAGTTTTGAAATTTTGATTTCGTATCTTGTATCGATCGGTCGAAAACAAATAAGAAACAAAATCTTTTTGACTTTTTGAAACTTTATATCAAAACACACCGAAAATCTTTTTGAACTTTTCAGATATGAAACATAAATGCAATACAGAAATGAAATACTGAATCACACACTATTTTTGTCTTTTGTGAGAAAGATCACAACTTGGGATCATATTGGTCATAACATGCTGAACTACACTTCAGTTTCAATTACTTCAGCACATAAGTCATGTCGATTACTGGTATAATTTGTCCATTCTAAACTCAGGCACTATCATACTCATACCATCTGGATATGTTATTGTATTGATTAGACTTGCGTTGACCAGTGTACCCCACACTATCAGACATACTCAGATATGTTTTTGCTTTTTATATCACACTTTGTGATTTCATTTGTGATTTAATCACATAATGATTGTATTCATGATTCAGTCAACTGTGTTCCATGCAAAAAGAAATAAGAACGTTAAATCGTCTACCTTAAGGTCGATCTTTCGATACGCAGATAAGGCCTCGGATTTAACAAAATAAGAAAATAAAATAAGTTGAAATTGTATAACCCAACAACAATCAGGTCGGTACTCCCGTACACGCAGAGAAAGTCTGATGAGTTATACGAAATACCAAAGAAAATAAAGCAGAACGTCAAACGAACAACGATCAGGTCGGTCTTTCGACACGCAGAGAAAGTCCGATCGTTTGACAAAATAAAGAAAATCAAACAAGTTTAAATCTTTGCAAAATGAACACATGTATACACAGTGACTTCTCATTTTCTTTTTCACATATCTTTTCTTGATATATCATGAAATATGCATCAAGATGTTGTCCACTTGGTCAAGCATTAATAGTTAGTGTGTATCACATCTGAATACTTTCTGATTTAATGCCGAGTCTACCAAGTACATCAAACAATGATCTTATGGTTTTTTCATCTAATTTATCCATGAGTCAGACACGTAAGCCAATGTACCATCATTTCCCAATCATGTTGGATACAATTTCTCATTTTTCAATGTTTTTATATTTTTCCATTTTTCGATGTTTTTGTATTTTTCATTTTCTCCCCCTTAAAATGAAAACTCTATTTTTGGATTTTCATTTTAACACAACCAAAAACAAAAAGACGCTATTTTTGGCTTTTCAATTTTCTCCCCCTAACCTACATACAAAATGTAAAAGAAAGAAAATTGACCAATCGATACTGATACCTGTCAGGTTTAGCTTTCAGAAAATTTCAGTGTGAAAAATGATATCACATGCAATTTAAATTAAGAAACGCAGAATACTCCTCCATCAGCAACTTTGCAATCACCAACGAGTCTTCTAGGAATACCTGCACACTGGTTTAAATGATTAGTACTCAAACGACCCGAAGCACACAGCTTCTGGTCGACCAGTGTCTTCCACAAAGTCAGTTGCAGCTTGACTGACCACCTTAGGTCGCCACTGCGTCTTTGCAGGTGCAGTTTTCACAGAAACATCATCTTGTGATGAATCACCAACACTAGACTCACTTTTGAAATGTTTTGTTTTAAAATGTGATGTTGGTGAGTCATTAAAAATTCTGCCGGATGCATCAATTATCGTGGCAGTTTTTCCAGAAAATTTCCTTTTAACAGTGACAGGACAATTCTGTGCTATATGTCCCTTTTGGCGACATTGATAGCACAAACGATATGAACATTTAAATTGTGACTTGTCCTGAACTGGATGACATTTATCAGAAAATTCAGACTCATCAGAAACATCATCAAAAACCTGAAATCGGTTAGAATGTACCCATTTCGAAGTAGGACTCTGAGGTGTAGCATTAGAACCAGATGAAGAAGATTCGTTCGGTGAACTTGCAGATGAACCTTTCTTCTTTTGTTTCCCTCCAAAACCTTTTTCCATGGTGGATACAAATACCTGCGCCAGATTATATATCTGTTCAAGACTAGTATCTTTCTTCGCCTTAGGAGTCTTCTTTGGCTTGTTCTTCTCAACTTTCTGAACAACTTTGTGATTATGATTACCCAAACCAGATCGTTTATAACCAGGTAACTTTGATAAATCTACTTGAGACGTAGAAGAACCAGCTTGAGCAACCTCAGTAAATTTAGCTTTAATACCCTTCAAATTATTAGCTTGAACAAGCTCAGCAGCCAACTTTTCTTCAGACCCTATCTTCTCTTCTGTCCCAACATGCTTGATTGAACACTGTGATTCCCTCTTCTCACACTTAGCAGATACAAATTCAGAATAATCTTTGTTTACCACTGGAGGGTTCAAATCAACAACAGACTCTGTTTGAATTACGGGATGAGGAATTTGATTAAAATCATCACCTCCAAATACCTTCTTGAAGTTGTCATCTTGACACAAATAACTTGTAAAAGAATGAGAATTCTTCAAGTTATGCAATTGACGATTGAGATCTAGAATCTCAACTTTCAAATCAGCTATGATCTTCTGAGCTTCAGCAAAAACTTTTTCTGATTGAATCAATTTCTCAGATGTGGTGTTGACAAGTGATTTTTCTCTTCTCATCCCATCATGAGCAGCAACCACTTCTTTGGTAATTTTATCCACTCTTTCCTTATATATCTCAATATTCCTTGTTAATAAATTTTTTTCTTTCTTCAAAGAAGTGATTGTATCCTGCAATTCAGACTGAACAATCTGATATTGAGTTCTATCAGCAGTAACTTCATTCAATGCCTTCTGAAGTTCATCATTCGATGTCTGAAGTACTTCAACCTTTTTGATTGATTTTTGAAATAACTGTTCAAAATCTTCACTAACATCTTTAACTTGAGACTTATACTCGTCAACCTCCTTGACCAGCTTTTCATTGACCGAAGTAAGCTTGACAATTTTTGACATGAACTCATCATTCTCGTGTTGAAGTTGTAACCTTTGTTGATCATTCTGTATACATCTTTCTGACAATTGTTTCTGAACATTCGCTAATTCTGTCACCAACACACTCTTTTCCTTGAGTAACTCTGCATTTGTTTTGCAAACTTCATTAAATTCCTGACATTTCTTGATGAAACTCTCCAATTCTTCATCCTTTCGTTTAATTTCAACAGATTGACATTCTATTTCTTTTATCAAACCTTTAATTCGACTATCCTTTTGTGAACAAAATTCACACACGGATTCATAACCACCCATTTCGGAATCAGAATGACTTGAAACAGATTTACTGGTCTCAGATGTATACCCACTCGATTCAACCTCAATATTTGCCATCAATGCATAACTGTCTTGAGAATGAACCACGAATGCAGATTCATCTGGAAAATCTTTAGCCCAATCATAACCTTCTTCAGTTTGAGATATCATAGCTTTTGCGTCAGGTTTATCAGATTTACTCTTATCAGATGATGATTGAGAACACTCACGAGCAAAATGTCCAACCTTGGAACAATTGTAACACTTTACTTTAGATTTATCCAAACCCAATTTCCTATTTCCTGGAACAAAAGAATTCTTTCCATGTTTCTTGATAAATCGTCTTCCTTTTTCAACCATCATTGCAAATTGCCAATGCAAATCTAATTCAGTTAACTGATCATCATCCAGCTGTTCTAACTCAGCTCCACTTAAACCAGCATCACTAACTTGACCGAAAATCGATCCAGACGATGAAGATATAAAAGCAGATAACAAAGCAGCTAGATCTTCGGTTGCTTGATTAGAAGTTGACTTACTTGATGATTTAGCAGGAATAGTAAAACTGCATCCTGAAGAATACCCACCATTATCTGATTTTCCAGCAAGAAATGCTGTTACTGGTGGATTACTGCTTGAAATAGAATTTGATTTGGCTTTAGCATGAGCAGTAGCAGAATTCTCTCCAAAATAAACTGCAGGATTTTGAACCGATGGAATTGCTGACTTCTTTACAAGTAATTCCATTTCTCGAGCTTGTAACTTGCTTAACAATTGATTGAAAGTCCAACTTGAATAATTTGGATCATTAGAAAGCATCATAACAAAATTCTCCCATGTTTCCGGTAAAGCTTCCAGAAATTTTTCCTTCAAGTCATCTTTTTCTTTCTGGACTCCTACAATATCGAGTTCATTAATCAGATGAGAAAATCTAGAAATTAAATCTGCAATACTCTCTTTTTCACAATGCTGGAAGTTATCAAACTCCTTTAACAAGACTTTCTTTCGACTCTTCTTATATTGCTCGTTTCCTGCACATCTATCCTTCAATGCATCCCATAAGGTTTTTGATGTTGTGCAGTTTTTGAATTGATGCAAAAGTTCTCTTGGTAATGCCATTGTGAGATTTGCATAAGTTTTCTTTTCTCTGGCATAAACTTTCCTTTGATCTTCATCAAGATCACTTCGTGGAATTGGTTCTCCATTTTTCTTAGGATATGTATAATCTTGTTCAATAGAAATCCACAAATCAATGTCAAGAGCATTAACAAATGATTCAAATCGTTGCTTCCAATTCTCATAATCCTCCAATCGAAGTAACTTAGGAACTTTCTGAGTTGTTCCTATCTCGTTATCATAGTTCAATATGGCTTGCATTGATGATTGAACAGCTGAAAAAGCGTGAAAGTCGCTCATTTTGAAATTTCAATACCGAATGCGAAAACTTAAAACTAAAAAACGGGTGTCTTCCAAGCAGATTTTGGGGGTCAAAACTTGACGGTACTAGCCGTAGGCTGGTACACGTTCTAGATCTCTGAAAGACGAACGTTTTGGCTGGTATTGGGTTTCGTAACTCCAAATGGTTTGCAAGTTACGTCAGTTTTAGTGAAGATCACTATTCTGCCAGCGGACCAACAACTCCAGCGGATCAAAATATTATCAGCGGACCAGTTCCGGATCAAACTAACCAGGCGGATCAGATTTGTACTAGCAGACCAGATCCGGATCAGATTTCGTCCGGCGGACCAAATTTCATACGGCGGATTAGACTTTGGGACGGCGGATCAAAACTGGTACGGCGGACCAGAATTTTCAGCGGATCACACTGGTACGCTGCAACTGTCGCGGATCAGACTGATGAAGATTGCTGGGCGGACCAAACGGCGGATCAGATTTTCAACCGGCGGATCAGATGCAGAGAAACACAAAAATCGACTGATTTTCACAGATTTCGACAATTGAAGCTAGATACTGGATCAGTATGATGCGAAAACACTCCAGGAACATCCAGAAATCATTTTTATCCTCGGAATCACTCAGAAGTATGAAAATTTGATGAAAAACGTAGAAAACCCAAACTTTCTCTCTCTAAAATTTCGAAAACTTACCAAATCACAGCAGTAGAGCAACCTGGATTGCTCTGATACCACTTGTAAAAGCACGAGACGATCTTACTACTGCATGATTCGGTAATCGGATAGCAACAAGATGTAAATAAAGCTTTTCTTTATTGATTCACTTAGAGAATACAAGTAGAGAGAGAAACACACTCAGTTTACACACAGTTAAGAGTTGTAGAATGACAGCACTTTCTAACTCTCTCTAACACGAACTATTTATAGTTACTTAGTCATAAGCCAGCGGATCACCAGCAGACTATCTGGTCCGCCGTATCAACTGATCCGGCGGATCATGTGATCCGGCCAGATGACTAACTGACTCACACAGAAGCTCTTGACTAGATACAATACACGAGACACAACGTTAGCATAGGAATATGCTCTAACATGGAATCAGTGCACTAGAAAGGTTCGTCTGTGACGGTTGGAATGGAGGAGCAAGTTGGAGTTGTAATGATACACTCCTTGGAATATCTGGAGCAACTCCAATTTCACTAGCAGTGATAGCTAGTGGGGCTCCTAAGGAAGAAGCAGCTGAAGTTTCTAGTGCGAGCTTTGGGTTTTCAGGCGGTGGCACCAGATACTGTAAGTTGTTGTAGATCTGCAATTGCATTTCCTCATCTTCACATGGTTCACTATTCAAGAATGCGTCACCATATGAGGCATCCACTTCGGAATCAGAATCATCATCATCAGAGTCATCGGACTCACTGTCTTTTGGGCCTTTTTCTTCAGAACTTGGGAAAATCGATTCTTTGCCAGGAGCATGTGAACTCGGTTGAACAGATGGTTCAGTTGTTGAGGGTTGTTCACCAACCTGAGTGTTTGTACCTATATCCCCATCTCCGTCTCTACCATCTTTTGGAACATTCTGTTGCCTATCATTATGCACTTTATCAAGCGACTCCTTGAGCTTTCTAATCTCAACTGCTTGATCCAAAATTGTCTGATTTGTAGCTCTTAATTCGGCCTCAAGGTGAGAGTTTTGGATAGTCAGGATCTCAATTTCTAAGTTCATCTCCTCATAGTCATAAACATCATAAGGGTTTGTTCCTGATGGTCAAGCTTCAGAAGTTCCTGCTAAGGCAACAAGGCTAGTTCTAGCCTCAGGTTGGGTAGCAATGACAGCGGTTGGAGTTGCTGTCACTTTTACCATTTGACCCTGTTTAGGTGAAACAACAGGTTTAGTTGGGAGGGTGATAGGTTTTGTAACAGCTTCTGTTTCAGCTTCAACAGTCACAGGTTCGGTCTCTGCAGATTTGTTAACATCAGCCTCAACTGTTTCCACCATCTTTTCAGTTTCAGTTTCTGTTTGAGCAGCAATGTATAGCATTGGCTCTTCTTGAATATTCTGACATTCTTGATCAACAGGATCTTCAATGTCAGCTCTAGTGGAATGAGTAGTAGCATCTGACTTAGCTTGCTCAACCAGATGTTTCTTGTGTTCCACGTAGAAATTCTTCTTCCTAGCCGGTCTGGGATAAGAAGTGGCTATCCAATGCTTCTCTTCATAGACGACCTTATCTGACTCAACACTTGATGAATAAGGTTCTACTTGAGATTGTATATCTCCCTGTGTTCTGGCACGAGAAGATCCAGCGGTGTCAGCTCCGGTCTTCTGTTTCTTTTTCGGTGGGACTCGAGCATCAAAAGTTTCAGAATCAGACTGAGAAGGTTCAAATCTAGAACCGCTTGCTTCAGCTTCATGCTGGGATTCTTCAGGTATTTATTGTGCTGAAATATTTCCGGCGTCACCATTTGAATCGCCGTCTGAATCATTGTCAGAATCTCGTTTAGATCCACTAGCATCACTCTCTTCTTCACCTTCTTCTGAATCAGTGTGCTCAGAGTCTTTATGACAAGGTGACAGGTTTTGGCCAACAGCCGCAAGTTCCAAGTGTGCAAAGGGATCTGCCTCTGCTGCGGGCTCATTTAAATTTGGTTGATCTTGAGCGGCAGCAGCTGCAGTTGCACTCACTGAATTTTGGTTGTACTGGGCGTGGCCTAGATCACCAATAGTATCCACCAAATTTTGAAAGTAAGGTGCATCCGGTCCTTCATTACCAGGTAACAGATATTTTCTGTAGGAATCATGATCTGTCTTTCGTGGAGCAAACTTTTCTCCTGCTTTCACCAAATTTGGGTAGTAGTGGTTCAAGATGGCTTGCAGAAACTTGGGATACATGATGAACTTCTCAGCACGACCTGCAGGAGTCAGGTTCCTAATCATACTTCTGAGGAGAAATCTTGACATGTTGTAGCCAGTTCCGGCAACAAAACCATGAAGGGCATGAGCCAACTCATCCTTGAAGTCATCAGTTCCTGTCTTCCTCGGGGAAAAGGTCAGAATGAAGAAGCCTAGCATTTTTCTCCAGTTGAGAGGAAACAAAGGTTTCTTGATCATGGGACTTGTATTAATTGGAAGTGGACCAGTATAACCCATGTTCCTCATGCTATCATGCCACTCTTGCTTAGTGTAAGAATCAGGGCAGTTAGCATCATCTATATGAAGGACCGTTCTGATCATATCTTCAGTCATCACCACGTCAGTTTCCTGAATTATGGAACTCAAGTATTCTGACCCATCTTCATTTACCACCTTTTGAGCATTCATCCAGAAACTCTCCACTATTGATTTGTATAATGGAAGATCCAAAAGCATACAATAACCCCAGTTGGAGTATTCCAGAATCTGAAAAGTTTGTTCGAAAGCATCAGCATATTTCCATTCTCTGTTGAAAATGCTTATTTGATTGTGGGCTACACCATAGCCTAATGGCTACATTCCCCGCTCGTCTAGGAGGCATCTGCACAAGTGAAACAACACAATTACAACCAATTGATTTTACCTTGAAATGTCATGTCAACACTAAACCGGGATAATGAAAGAGCTGTTTAGAGTAAAATCAAGGTATATTTGGGTTCAACTAAGCAGGTTCCTAGAATGACATAGCACATATTCAATTAACATTTGCAACAGATATCTGTGGAAACCCACAATTGAACCAGATATTCATACTTTTCAATTTAATCATACAACATGAATAACTGAGAAAAAGAAACATAGACTTTACCTAGACAAAGGCTAAATTGTACCAGATCAATATAATGTGTTAGAGCATATTCCTATGCTAACGTGTGTCTCATGTATTGTATCTAATCTAGAGCATTTGTGTGAGTTATAGTGGCTTCATGCTGAGGTGGCCGGACCAAATGGTCCACAGGTCATTTGGTACGGGCATACCAAATGGTACGCTAGTGGTCCGCCACTTGGTATGTCAACACTATAAATAGTTCGTGTTAGAGAGAGTCAATCAGTTCTGTCATTTCTCTATCTCTTAACTGTGTGTTCTTAAGGTGTTTCTCTCTCTACAAGTGTAATCTCTTTGTGAATCAATAAAGTGAAGCTTTATTTACTTCTCGTTGCTTATCTGTTTACCGAATCATGCAGTAGTAAGATCGTACAGTGATTTTACAAGTGGTATCAGAGCAATTGGTTGCTCTACTGCTGTGATTTTGGTAAATTTTTCGAATTCTAGAGTGAGAAAGTTTGGGGTTTCTTCGTTTTTCATCAAATTTTTGCAATTCCGAGTGTTTTAACGATGGAAAATGATTTATGAGTGTTCCTGGAGTGATTTCGCACCTTACTGAATCAAAGTTCCAGCTCCAAACGTTGAAATTCACAAAAATCAGACGAACCAGTTTCGAACTGCGTTGGTCCGCTCGAAGAACAGTTGGTCCGCCGTTGGTCCGCCGCTGGTCCGCACGACAATCTTCATCCGTATTTTGGTCCGCTGAAACTGGTCCGGAAGGCAATCTTCAAAGTTTGTCTGTGGCGGTTATTTTTTGGTCCGCCGTACCATTTGCTCCATCGTATCAAATTTGGTACGCAGAGGTAATCTGATCCGCTGGTTCATTTGGTCCGCTGATTTGATCTGGTACGGAGATTGGTACGCTGAATTCTTATGGTCCGCTGAGAATTGATTGGTCCGCTGGCAGAAAACATATCTTCACTAAAACTGACTTAACTTGCAAACCGTTAGGAGTTACGGAACCCAATACCAGCCAAAACATTCGTCTTTCCGAGATCTAGACTTGTACTAACCTAATGGTCTGTACCCCCCAGTTTGACCCCCAAAATCCTCTTGGAAGACCTTCGTTTTTGAGTTCGAAGTTTTGACGGTAAATTTTTAATTTCAAGATGAGTGATTTTCACGCATTTTTAGCTGCTCAAACTTCGATACAAGCCATCATGAACTATGATAATGAGATAGGAACAACTCCAGAAGGTTCATAAGTTGTTACAATTGGAAGATTATCACAATTGGAAGAAACGTTTTGAGTCATACATATTTTCTCAAGATGTTGATTCTTGGATTCCGATTGAAAAAGAATATGAGTATCAGATGATAAGCCCGAGAAAGCCAAAGATGATAAGTGATTTTGATGCTGATGAAAAGAAGTTCTTTGCCCGAGAAAAGAAAACATATAGCTTTCTTACAATGGCTTTACCTAAAGACTTGATGCATCAGTTTAAGAACTACACAACTTGTAAAGAATTGTGGGATGCTATTGCTGAAAGATGTGAGGGTAATGAGCAATACAAGAAGACTCGAAAGAAAGTTTTAAAGAAAGAATTTGATAATTTTAGACACTGTGACAATGAGAATATCAAAGATTTGATTGCAAGGTTTTCACATTTGATCAATGAACTTGAAGTTGTAGGTGTCAAGAAAGAAAGTGTTGAATTGAAGGAAAAGTTTCTAGAAGCTCTACCCGAAAAATGGGAGAATTTTGTTATGATGTTGACTGATGATCCAAACTACTCAAATTGGTCATTTAATCAATTCATAAGCAAATTACAAGATCGTGAAATGGAACTGCTTGTGAAAAAGTCAGCAACTCCGTCTGTTAAAAATCCTGAAGTGTATTTTGGAGAAAATTCTGCTACCATGCATGCTAAAGCAAAGTCACATTCTGTCTCAAATAGTAATCCACTGGTAACAGCTTTTCTTGCTGAAAAGTCAGAAAATAATGGTTATTCTTCAGGCTGCAGTTTTACTATTCCTGATAAATCATCAAGCAAGTTTACTTCTAGTCAAGCAATCGACGATCTAGCTGCTTTGTTGAGTGCTTTTGTATCATCTTCATCTGGTTCCATATTTAGTCAAATTGGTAATTCTGGTTTGGTTCCAGACGATCTAAAACAGATGGATGAGGATCAGCTAAATAAATTAGATTTGGATTGGCAGTTGGCTATGATTGCTGAAAGAGGAAGACGGTTTATAGGAAAACATGGAAAGGATTCTATCATGGGTGAATTTAGAGGCACCAAACTGGGTTTAGACAAGTCTAAACTAAAATGTTACAAATGTTCTAGTTTGGGATATTTTGCTTGAGAATGCAAGCTATCTTCTTCTAAACCAAGTACTTCGGATAAGCAGGATCACAATAAAGAAGTTAAAGCTATGATATCTCAAACTAATGAAGATTATGACTGGGCTAAAGATTGTCCAGATGAATCTGCATTTTTAGCATGTATTGAGGTTGAATCGAGTGAATATGCATCTGAGACAACTACATCTGATACATGTGAATCTGAAGTTAGTATGAGTCAAAATGTGAATTTTGTGCTCAAAAGGACAGAAAGATTCGAGAATTGAATTCTGAAAAAGATGTTTTGGTTATTGAGAATGAGAAGAAAGAAGAAGAATTAAAAAATCTTAAGAAGAAGTTTGAATATTCTGATGAGATTCTCATAATAAATGAGAATTTGGTTAAAGAAAAGAATACTTTGATGGAAGAGTTTGTTGAGCATTCAAACAAGATTGGATGAAATGGTTAGTTCAGATAAAGAGCAAATTTTGAAGTTGCGAACTGAGAATGAAGAATTGGTTATAAGTGTTGAGAAATGGGAGAGTGAGGCAAAAGATGCGATTGGTGATTTTGATAATTTGTTTAATAAATCAACTGCAAAAGTAGAATCGCTGAAGAAAGCTTATGATGATCTCAAAAAAGAGTTTGATGAAGTTACTGCTAAGGAAAATGATCGTCAAATGGAACATTGAACTATACTTGATAAAGTCATAACGTTGACACATGACAACAAGCTGTTGAAAAGAAATATTGAGATTCATGAGGAAAGGGTGAAAAAGATTACTCAAGAAGTATATGATGCTCATGATCAGATGAGATAGGAGAAATTTTTGTCAAATAGAGCTTCGGAGCAATTGATTGAATCAGAATAAGCATTGGGTGAAGCTCAAAAGAAAATATCTGATTTAAATGTTGCAGTTTTGGATCTGAAGCGACAATTGAACAATTTGAAGAATTCACATTCTTTCACAAGCTACTTGTGCAAAGATGAAAATTTCAAGAAAGTTTTTGGAAGCGAAGAGTATAACCAAATTCCACATCCAGTTATTTCTTCTGATGCTTTAGATGATAATCATTCTTCTGATGTAAATGGAGATTACTCTGAATTTGTGGTTGAGAAATCTGAACAGAAATTGTCAAAGAAGAAAGCGGGGGAGGGAAAAAGTGTGGTTGGTGTATCTACATTAAAGTTTGTGTCTGGTGGGTTTATAGCTGATACAACTATTATTTCTACCGACAAACATAGTGAGAAAGATGAGAAGAAAGTAGATGAAGAAACAGCTGCTGCTAAGCTGGTTGAAGATAACAAGCTGAAGGATATAAATGCTTCGTTCAATCAAGCTGCTAAAACAGGTCCTCCGAGTTCTTCGATTGATTTATCAAAGCTGCCAGGTTACAAACAGTCAGGTTTGGGCAGTGAGGAGAAAAAGTTTGAAAAGAATGTCAAGAAGAATATGCCCAAGAAAGCTCCAAAAGAAAAGAAAGACACAAGCTTGGAACAAATCTATCATTTGGCTCAAGTGTTTATTTCTACAATGGAAAAAGGATTCAGAGGAAAGATCCAGAAGAAGACTTCGTCTGCAAGTTTTTCTAGAGATGTTCCAAAAGTTAAAGATTCTTCATCATCTGGATCAAATTCCACACCTCGAAGTCCTACATCGAAATGGGTACATTCTAACCGATTTCAAGTTTTCGATGATATTTTTGATCATTTTGAATCTGATGATAGATGTCATCCAATTCAGGGCAAACCACAATCTAGACGATCATATCGTTTATGCTATCAATGTCGCCGAAAGGGACACATGGCACAGGATTGTCCTGAAACTGTAAAAAGATCGTTTTCAAACAAATCTGCCACAATTATCGATGAATCAGGCACACTTTTTACTGAGTCAACACCATTCAAATCAAAATCTAAAACGAAACAATTTTTCAAATTTGATTCGAGTGTTGGTGGTTCGTCTCGTGATGATGACTCAGTTAAAAATGAAAAAGCAAAAATACAGTGGCGACCTAAGGTGGTTACCAATGCTGCAACTGATTTTGTGGAAGACACTGGTCGACCAGAAGCTGTGTGCTTCGGGTCATTTGAGTACTAATCATTTAAACCAGTGTGCAGGGTTCTTCAAGAAGACCTGTCGGTGATTGTGAAGTTCAAGCTTTAAGCAGTTACTGATAGTGGAGTCTCCTGCTTAACTTAAATTGAATGTTTCATATTTCAAGACTGAAAGTTTTTCTGAAAACGTAAACTGAACGGTATCAGTGTCGATTGGTCAATTTTTCTTTCTTTTTACATTCGGTATGTAGTTTAGGGGGAGAAAATTGAAAAACCAAAAATAGTGTCTTTGTGGTTTTGTTTGTGTTAAAATGAAAATCCAAACATAGAGTTTTCATTTTAAGGGGGAGAAAATGGAAAAATACAAAAACATTGAAAAAGGGAAAAATTCAAAAACATAAAAAAATGTGAAATTGTATCCAACATGATTGGGAAATGATGGTACATTGGCTTACGTGTCTGGCTCATGGATAAATTAGATGAAAAAGCCATAAGATCGTTGTTCGATGTACTTGGTAGGCTCGGCATTAAATCAGAAAGTATTCAGATGTGATAAACACATTAATCAAATATTAGTGCTTGACCAAGTGGACTACATCTTGATACATATCTCATGATATATTAAGAAAAGATATGTGAAAAAGAGAAAAATGAGAAGTCACTGTGTATACATGTGTTCACTTTGCAAAAAAAATTTAAACTTGTTTGATTTTCTTTATTTTGTCAAACGATCGACCTGATCGTTGTTCGTTTGACATTCTGCTTTATTTTCTTTGGTGTTTTGTATAACTCATCGGACTTTCTCTGCGTGTACGGGAGTACTGACCTGATTGTTGTTGGGTTATACAATTTCAACTTGTTTTATTTTCTTATTTTGTTAAATCCGAGGCCTTATCTACGTATCGAAAGATCGACCTTAAGGTAGACGATTTAACGTTCTTATTTCTTTTTGCATGGAACACAGTTGACTGATTCATGAATTCAATCATTATGTGATCAAATCACGAATGAAATCACAAAGTGTGATAAGCAAATAAATATCTGAGTATGTCTGATAATGTGGGGTACACTGGTCAATGCGAATCTAATCAATACAATAAAAAATATCTAGATGTTATGAGTATGATTGTGCCTGAGTTTAAGATGGACAAATTATAGCAGTAATCGACATGACTTGTGTGCTGAAGTAATTGAAATTGAAGTGTAGTTCAGCATGTTATGACTAATATGATACCAAGTTGTGATCTTTCTCGCAAAAGAAAAAAATAGTGTGTGATTCAGTATTGCATTTCTATTTCATATATGAAAATTTCAAAAAGATTTTCGGTGTGTTTTGATATAAAGTTTTCAAAAAGCCAAAAATATTTTTTTCTTATTTGTTTTCGACCGATCGATACATTGATACAAAATTCAAAATTCAAATTTATATCTTGGATTCTGGAAGAGAAGTTTTGCGCCAAAATTAAATTAATTTTCAAAAAGAAAACGAAAGCCGCGTTTCTGTCTTCTGAAATTGCAGGTTTCTGCGTGACAAGACTCAAGCATGGTGAAAGGGAGAGTATGTAATATCTTTCACAAGTGGATCTTGAAGTTCAAAGACTGTTCAAAGATTGATCCAGCCATGCAAGCTCTATTTCTAACAAGATTTCAAGTTGAAGATCGGATGCAGCAATGCTAAAGATTGAAGACTGAAGTGTTGTTAGATAGATAGATAGCTAGATACACTACACGTTAAGGGGGAGTTTGTTAGAGCATATTCCTATGCTAACGTGTGTCTCGTGTATTGTATCTAATCTAGAGCATCTGTGTGAGTTATAGTGGCTTCATGCTGAGGTGGCCGGACCAAATGGTCCGCAGGTCATTTGGTACGGGCGTACCAAATGGTACGCTAGTGGTCCGCCACTTGGTATGTCAACACTATAAATAGTTCATGTTAGAGAGAGTCAGTCAGTTCTGTCATTTCTCTATCTCATAACTGTGTGTTCTTAAGGTGTTTCTCTCTCTACAAGTGTAATCTCTTTGTGAATCAATAAAGAGAACCTTTATTTACTTCTCGTTGCTTATCTGTTTACCGAATCATGCAGTAGTAATATCGTACAGTGATTTTACATAATGCAACTTGTGGAGTAATTAACAAGATGTCACTTTGAGCATAGAAATTAATAT
>JBCNJP010000060.1:45971-66598 GCA_039602395.1 Deinandra increscens subsp. villosa | reverse complement strand
CTTGAACAGTTCTACCTGTTCAACCTCATCTACCATTAATCATGGAGGGAAAATAATATGTCGTATTATGCTAAGTACTTACTTCCGCACAGTATCGTCCTTTGCTTACCCCAGGGAAAATATATTAAAGAATACAACTTTCCACCCCTATTAAGTTATGCCCCTTTAAATAGTTTCCTAATACTCAACATTGTTAAAATATAGGTTGTACCCATAGAGTTCCCGCAGTGGAGGTCAAGATCAGGTCCAAATACAGTAAAACTCCAGGCGGCAAAACAGGATGCCGTGGTCAGTGTGGTTTTAGAAACCGATCCACAAACACAGCAACAGCTTCCAGTAGGATTTGGTGGCCGAAACTGGCCCCTCTTTTATATTGAAAACAAGATTGAACCAGGGAAATGGGTAGTTTTTACACACCATGGAAGTGACCACCACCATAGTCACAACTGTGGAGTTACTGTGTTCCACAGCTGGGGTATGGCGCTGTATGAAGATCCCGAGCATTGTTGTCCACTCTCCATGCCCACACACGTTCATAATGATGACGCTCCCCATTACTTCAAGCAGCTGTCAACATATAACGTGGATAGCCACCTACTGGTACTTTTACTAAGCGGAAAACTGCTTTGTTGTTTTTTTAAATGTATGGTTATGATTAACAGTTGCTTCAACGTTAGAATAATAATTTCCTTTTGCAGTCAATCCCAAAAGCACTGTTCCGGCAGCACAACATCCACATGGGCAATGAAGCAATTCTGAAGTTTGGACTGGTGAACTTCCCGGTGAAAATTGTCTGGACGGGGCACGATGGCATGCATCCTCGGCTAAGAATGAGAGGAGATTGGGCACTTTTCTTCCAGCTAACGGGCCTCCCACGCGACAAGCTGTTACGGTTTGAGCTTCACGAGGACCATGCCCATGGAGGTGGTACCAACATGTTTCATGTCTGTTAAGCTTTCTTATGTCATTAACCCAACCAACTTTGTGAAACTTAAAACAACTTCTAACTTGCTTTTGTGGGCATATCGTTAACTATGAATGCTATAGTGTTACTGGTTCTAAACAGATAACCATTTTACCTGCAATCTAATTCTCACTTTAAACCATTCAGGTTCATACTAATACCATGTATATGGTATGTTGCTAAATTTGGCCGATGGCCCGTACTGGATATCAACTACTAATTTATGTTTGTCACATGTTATTGTTTATAAGATTAAAATGTAGGACCTTCACATCTAATGTTTAATGATTTAGACAAAACAAAAGGAACACCAATGTTTAACCATAACCATGTATCTAAACAAATTACATATTCTAGCACAATTAAGACCTACTTAGAATTAGCATTGTACAACAACCACCACGGTCTTTCGGTGCAATATCACCCTATTACATAATTCTATATTGATGGACATCTTCTGCAAAACCAGAAATAAACTAATTCAGTTTCGAACAAACTTATGACAAGTATTTATCATAAGTTCATGACTAAATATGCACGAAGAAACTCACGTATAGACGCAATATCTATATGTACAAAGAAACTTGCAGCCACAATCATATAACACAACAGGAGCGTAAATCCTTTCAAGTGATTAGATGTTCCCTCCTGCAATATTATTATTGTTGGTCAAGATTTAGTGAATATGCTGGAATATAATGTCACACCCCGGTCAACGGATTTGGGTGTGAGCGAGATGGAATCATAGTCGCAGATATACAGAACAACTTCTACTAAATTCAAAAGTTATTTAAAACATAATACCATTTATGTTGCAGCGGAAAGTCGTGGTGAAATGATAATGTCTTACATTTGAATAAAAGTCTTAGATTGATATTGAAATCATAAATCAGTTTATTTAAGATAGGTCGGGACTACGACTCCGGTAAAGCAGGGTCGAAAGTTACAGTGAAGCCCCATTTGCACGTCTTCCATGATAAGCTTAGATACCTGAGAAATCATGAGTTTTAAAAAGGTCAACATAAAGTTGGTGAGGTTCACAGGTTTATGATTCTATGGTAAGTTTGTAAAAACGGTTTACAGTATGTTGGAATAACAGTTTACGGTATGATGGAATAACAGTTTACGGCATGTTGGGATAACAGTTTACGGCATACTTAAATGTTACGTTGGTTTACTGTCGTGGTTGTAAGATCCTACCAGGAACCTCAAATTCGAATACTAACGGATTACCCACTCTTAGCATTCTATCCCAAGAATACCGAACAGGCAAGAATAACTGACGTGTACCCCTTGACAATATACGAAGTCAGGATTGGAGCTACCAATCTGGGCAGGGTTGTCAACCCAAATAGATCTATTCACTAGTTATCGTTTCGAGTAGAACTAATCGAATTCAATTAATAGTGGGATTTCAGTTGTACTAACGTTTATAACGATAAAGTACCAGTTGTTTGGGATTCAGAATGGAACATGTAGTCATACGGCTAACAGGTAAACCGTAACACTAAGTAAAAAGCATTTTATCAGTTCATGATTTCTCCCCCATAAGTGTAAAACAGTTGAAAAGAAAAGGGGCCGTGAAACTCACTTGATTCAGTGATGATGATGGATTACCGAGTGGCAACTAGCAAGTAAAGTCCTAATAAAACATAAGACAATATGCATAAGGGTCCACATAATCATTTGAGTAACGAACGTTACCCAAATGATACCGGTCAAGTCTTGACGTATAATCCCGTTTGTAGCGTTTTGAAAACCCGTTAGTTAATCAGTTTACAAAATCAGTAAATACGAATGTTCACGTATTAAGGCATTTATGTAAATAAAGACAAAGGATGAACATGTGATAACGTATCATGAAGATCAGTTCAATCAAGTCTTGAATATTGTTTTAAATAATAATATTTATTATTATTTTTAAGTTCGCTCGATCGATTGAATAGTTAATCGCGGTAAGTTATAATATATATAACTAGAGTTGATAATTATTATTAAAATAATTATTCTAACTTGTTGGAATAATTTATCAAATTATTACAAGTTAAAGATTTAATGATTAAACACAAGTAGGTAAAATATTAAAGGTTATTTTAATATTAAACTCATGTTCGGAAAATTAGAGTTTTAAGTTAATATAAAATAATTATTATTAAAATAATTATCTTTAACAATCATGATGAGTCTAAATCAAATTAGGGTTTTCAAAACTTATACGAATAATTATTTGTCGAAAATAATTATTTACGTTTTGTTACGTCGTAAAAACATTTTAAATCGTTTAAGGATTTCGTTTCAAGTTAAAATGTTTAAAAATAAACATTTGGTCCGGTTAAAACGTGTTGATTATTTTGATTCATTTAAAATAATCAAAAATGTTTAAAATATGTTTTTCATAATTTCTATAAATCTTTTTATTTTATTTTTATAAAACCATTTTTAAATAACTTTATTTATCCAATAAAGTTAGGGTTTTAATTTTGAAGACTTTTTATAGAAATTCTTCAACATAAAATGTTCCCATTTTTGGTATAAAATCCAAAGTTTACACATTTTGTCAATTGTTCAAAAATATGATATCTTATCATTTTTTAATATAAAATATATCTATATATATTTTATCCATTTCATTTTTATAAAATCTAAACAAGTCATTTAAGTCTTGTTTTCTTAGAAATTATATATTTATAAAATGTGACCATTTTGTATATAAATTCCATGATGAGATTTTATGGTTTTAAAATCCAAGTAATTTTCATAAAAATTACTAACTTTGTTATTAAACCATAACAATTCATTTAGATGTTTTAATTCATGATTTTATGTTCAAAGCCATATCTAACAAATCCAAATCTCCTTATTAGTCCAAATACGACACTAACAACATATTTAGTCCATGAATATATGTCATTAGCACATATTTAACCATAAACAAGATGATTAACAACTAAAATCACAATTAGACATTCTAGTAATTTATAATCTACTAACTTATGACAATGGCAATTATAATCATGCAATATATATAATTTATCACAAAACCACTAAATGATTTACTTAGCCATTAAGTTTGTAAGTTAACCCATAGATTAAAACCATATTATCAAACCTCACAACCTTAAGGTTTAAGAAGAAAATAAAGAAAGATAGGTAAAAAGTTTACGGGTCTATGATCGTTAGAAAAAACTTCAAGTTTTGAAGGATCGGTTGTCAAGACCGGGTGATCATTTGGGACGGTTTAAAATGTATAAAGACGTAAGCGAAAACGATTTAAAGGACTCACAACGCGAGAAGGATTAGAAAAACCGATCAAGAGAAAGGTGGCGGTGATGGCTCGGTGGTCTACAGCAGGTGGACAGCAGCGGCGGCAGCCAGCCGCGGCAGCCCGGCGGAGGGTGGTGGTGCCCAACGGTGGTGGCTGGGGTGTTTCTCCGGCAGAAAAAAAGAGAAAAGATGTGGGTGATGGCTGGTGTTGTTCACGACAGAAAAGAAGGAAAAAAAAGGTGGTGCTCGGTGGCAGCAGCTAGTGGATGGCGGCAGTGACTGTTCCACGGCAGCAGCTGTCTCCGGCAGAGAGGGCAGCAGTCCAGCGGCCGGAGCACAACAGCAACAGGGGTTCTGATGGTGGCTCTTGGTCGCGATAGGGGAGAGGGAGACGGGCTGAGTTGCGGTGGTTGCTGGTGGGGGTTCCGAGCGGCGGTGGTGTTGTCATTTCCGAGCAGCAGCGGTAGGTTGCGATGGTGATGGTTGTTGCGCGTCCAGCAGAAAGAGGAAGGAGGGTGGCGGTGTGATGGTGGGTTGGGGTTTCTTCACCGGAAAAAAGAAAGAAAGAACAATGGTGATGGTGGGTTTTGCTTGATGTTCATCGAAAAAGAAAAACAAGGAAAAAGGGGTGGTGTTTCATGGTGGTGGTTGCTTGGTGATGGTGGTGGTGTTCTGTCGTGAAAAGAAAAAGAAGAAGGAAGAGGGTTTCTTGTTGTTGACCATAAAAGAAAAGAAAAAAAAGAAAGGGTGGTGGTTGCAGGTTTCTCTCGTGAAGAAGGAGGAGAAAGAGGAGTGTGTTTGTGTAAAAGTGAGTAGGTATAGGTAGGTAAAAGGTGTGGTGTCTAGGGGGGACAAGTCTTCTCATGGAGCTAAGTGTTGTAGGGTGATAGTGTGGAAAGGTGGCTAATTCAATCTCCACAATTTTTATAAATAAAACCCACTTAATCCTTTTTATAAAAACTTAATATGTAGGTGATTTTACTTTATAAAAACAATGTCATGTTTTTATAAATTAGTTTAAGTAATGTGGAGGTTTTTTTTTAATAAAGTATATAAAGGATGGAGATGATATAATTCATATCTTTCATAAATAATAAAAGTATAAAAATTATATAGGTTGGTGATTAATTTTTATAAAAATTAAAGGTGTTAACTTATTTTATAAAAATTAATGCAAAGTTGATGGGCTTAAATTTTAAGAATATAAACCCATTGGGCTTTGGAATTTATATTGGGCCAATTTATTTAAAGAGAAATGTAATCGGGCCCGTTTGTCGGTTTGGGCCGTACGGGTCCAAACGGGGCGCCGGTTCGAGGCCCGGGCCCGTTGTCAATCGGTCGGGTTCACGAATCGCCACGATTGTTCGGAATATCAAGATTATGCAACGGGTTAAGGTTTCAGGTTCGGTTTTATTGTTTTAGGCTTATTGGGCCTATTGGGCCAAGTCGGGCCCAATTGGGTGTTCGGTTGGAGTTAGGCTTAAGTCTTGACAACGATTTCAGTCTGTGATGTTTTTATTTCGTAAAAACAATAGTTCAAGTCGGTTACATCAGTTTTTCGGAAATCAGATATAGTTCTCAGTTTTTCACACGGTTACGGTTAACGTTCTCAGTTTGCCAGTTCGTAACAGTTTTAAGCTCGACCGTCCAGATTGTTTAAAACCGAATAGTTTTAATCATACGATCGCTTATCAGTTTGACGTGTCGATTATATAAATGTTCGACACCAGTCCCGGATAAAATATAAAAATACATTTTATATTTATTTTTCTTGTTATTGAAATTCCATGATTAAACCATGGAATCTCTATGAAATTTACGGGTATACGCTTCTAGTACAAACGCGAGATTAGGTTTACGTCATCATTTAACAGTCAGGCACAGTAATTAACAGTTTAAACAGAAATCAGATTGGTTAATGCACATTAATACTTAATTAAAAGTCAACGTTAGGAGGTTTGACCTAGGTTTTCGGACGAGGTGTCACATTCTCCCCCAGTTAGAAGAATTTCGTCCCGAAATTCAGTTCTTGATCACTGGCTGTTTGTGACGTTTCCGAAAAGTCGAGGATTTTTCAGATGCATTTGAGCCTTGCGTTCCCATGTGTACTCTGGACCTTGCCGTGAGTTCCAGCACGCTTTGATAATGGGAATGCGTCTATGTTTCGTTCACTTATGGTCTCGGTCAAGTATATCGACCGGTTCCTCAATAAAGTGAAGTGTTTCGTCAACTTGAATTTCGTCAAGTGGGACGACAAGCGTTTCATCAGTCAAGCATTTCTTAAGATTACTAACATGAAAGACATCATGCAAACTGCTAATCTCTACGGGTAGACGTAGACGGTAAGCTACCGGTCCGATTGTCTTAGTGATTTCAATTGGACCAATGTAACGAGGGTTAAGCTTTCATCGTTTGCCGAAACTGATGACACCTTTCCAAGGTGACACTTTTAACATGACGCGGTCACCCTTCTTAAAGGATAAGGGTTTGCGACAATTGTCGGCAGATAAATTTCAATAGTCTGGTAAAAGGATGAGGATTAACACACGAATGAACGGGGTTTTGAGTATGAAGGTTTCTAGACAGGTCAGGATTTCTCATGAATGGGCTCTACCAGGATTTTCATGTAGTTCAAATTACAATTATGTGTGCACCCACAATTGTGATTTGCCTTACATGATCGGCCTAAGCTTCGCTCATACTTGAGTTTTCAGTTTGTCGGAAAATGAAATGTATCGGGGACAAGATGGCTTATGGAAAAGTTTAGATTGATTCGCTACCGGACGGAATCTTTCTTTGATTACCGGGATTCCTTAATGATAACAGTAATGGAGATGCGGTTTGGTTCCAGTCTATTGGTCTTGCAGTCTAAGGTCTTAATGGGTTCTAGACAAGATGAGTGTGTAGGCCATTGGTCCAATCCATTCCAGGATCTCAAGGGACCGATGAGGTTTAAGCATAGCTAGCTTTCTAGGCCTAGTTATCATCGTCTGAGACAGAATCCATTATAAGGTTTTGAACCCCTTATAGATTCAAGGGTTCGCGCCGAGTGTTAACGTAGTTCTCCGGGAGATTACCTATGGCTTTCAGAAATTGGAAGGTCTCCTTAGTAGTTTCATGAACTATCACTAGACCAGTCAGATGACTATTACTTGCTTCGGTCCAGCGAAGGGACGAATGAAGCTTTCTTCCATACAAGCCTTCGAAAAGGGGCGGTTTGAATATTCGAGTGATTTCTATTGTTATAAGGAAACTCGGCGATTGGAAAATGGTTGTCTCAACCATTTCCTAGGTTTGTATTGCGTGATGACAATCTGTCACATAACTACGCAACGTACCTTTTTAAGGTCTGGATTTTTCCTTTTGATTTGGTCATCAGTATAACTCCTTTATACATACATTTTGTTGGATCCCTGGGTAGATGGAATATTTTGATTTATGGGCTTCATCAAACACTAGCTTCTCAAGTCTCTGAGGCTAGGTACCCATAGTCTATCCAAAAAGTTCATGGTTCCATCAGGCTTTTTCAATTAGTTGTTTCTCCATGCCGCGCAGGCATTTGTTTCCAGATTCCCAGGCTTAAGAGCTTCGATTTGAGCGTCACGAACTTGTGACGTGAGATTCGAGCATATGGTCATACCTAGTGCTCGAACACGACGCGGTTTGGCATGTTCCTTCCTGCTTAAAGCATCGGCTACAACATTAGCCTTGCCCGGGTGATGACGAATCTCACATTCCTAATCGTCAAGCAGTTCAACCATCATCGTTGTCTCATGTTTAGCTCTTTCTGGTTAAAGATGTGCTGGAGGCTCTTGATCGGTGAATATGACACACCGAGTCCCATAGTGGTAGCGCCTCCAGATCTTGAGGGCAAAGATGACGGCTCCATGTTCTAAGTCATGAGTCATGTAATTCTTCTCATGAATCTTCAGTTGTTGAGAGGCGTAAGCGATGAATTTCTCACGCTGCATTAGTACGCAACCCAAGCCTTGATGCAAAGCATCACAGTATACTACGAAATCATCGATTTCGTTAAGTAAGGACATGGTTGGGGCGTTGCAAAGTTTTTGCTTCAACAACTGGAAAGTAGTTTCAGTTTTATCATCCTAGATGTACTTCTTATCTTTCTGAGTCAGGCTGGTAAGAGGTTGGGCTATCTAAAAAAAATTCAATGAAAAGGCAGTAATAGACAGCGAGACCTAAGAATTGTCGAATCTCGATTGGGGTCGTGGGAGTACTCCAATCTTTGATTGATTCGATCTTAGACGGATCAACATGAATATCATGGTCATTGATCACATGACCCAGAAAGTGTACTTCGCGAATCCAAAAGTCACATTTGGAGAAATTTCGCGTACATCACTTCTTTCCTCAACAGTTCTAAGTGAGACTCAAGTGTTCTTTCTGTTCTTTCTTACTACGCGAGTAGATAAGAATATCGTCGGTGAACACGATAACCAATTTATCCAAGTATGGTTTGCACACGCGATTCATTAGATCCATGAATACGGCCGGTGCGTTAGTCATGCCAAATAACATAACGAGGAACTCGTAATGATCATAGCGTGTTCTAAACGCTGTTTTTGAGACATCTTCATCTCTAACTCGGAGGTGGTGGTACCCCGACCTTAGATCGATCTTTGGATAGAAGCATGATCCTTGGAGTTGATCAAACAAGTCATCGATCCTTGGAAGCGGGTAACGGTTCTTCATAGTCAGTTTGTTCAACTCTCGGTAGTCGATACACATTCTAAACGTTCCATCTTTCTCTTTCACGATTAACACGGGAGCACCCCACGGGGAGTGGCTTGGATGAATAAAGCCCTTATCTAGCAACTCTTGCAGTTGGCTAGATATCTCTTGCATTTCAGACGGTGCCAGTCGGTAAAAGGGACCTGGAAACGGGGCGGCTCCAGGTGTTAGGTCGCTGCGAGACTCTACCTATCGTGATGGGGGTAAGCCTGGAAAGTCTTCTGGAAAGACTTTTAGGTATTTGCAGACAATAGGACGTCTTTGATACGCTTCTGTTCCGGTTTCTTCTTAGCGGAGGAATTTCTATGCCTTCATACAAGATATGATATCTAGCTTGGCTCCACTCTTTTCGCCTTGCACGTTCAGAGTATTGCCATCTGCTATCGGCACTCAAACCATTTTCTCATGACACACAATTTCTGCATGGTTCTTTGCTAATCAATCCATTTCAATAACTACATTGAAATTACCTTAATCAATGGGCATCCAGTCGATGCTGAAAGAATGGTCAGCGGTTAGTCTGGGTAGATTACTGTGGTCTCTATCAAATCTCCATTCGCCAGTTTTATTGCAAACTTAGCGTCTAGGGCAACAGGGGTGATGCTAAGTAATTGACTAAAATCGATAGACACAAGGCTTCTATCGGCACCTGTACCGAATAAAACAGAGGTATAATGGTTATCTAGCAGGAAAGTACTCGTCGTCGTGTTGGGGTCACGGCGGCGTCTCCGACATTGATCACGAAAGCTCTTTCTCTAGCATGGTTAGCATCTTGATTCTTCACCTTCGGGCATTCCTTTGTAATAGTCAATTTCCCAGCAACCGTAGCATGTGCGATTTGGGCAATCGCGTGCTACATGTCTTTTAACCTTGCAGGTGTTACAGTAGACATTATCACAATCGAGAGTGTGGTGTAGGTTGCGTTTGGAGCATAGTGGTGTTGTATCGGTGTAACGGTTCTTCGAACAGGTGAACAGCTCACGGAACCTCTAAAAGGTGTAGGCTTTAATTCATAAAGTCCTTTTATGAACATTCACGAGGGCTTACAGTGTTAGGTTAAAACATTGAACATAATTTGGTGAAATTGTAGTCTAGTGTTTAATTCATTCATATCGCGCGCCCGATCGTCCGCGTGACGTTGGGTTGCAGTAGTAGCGACGGTTTCTGCAACGCGTTGAGCATTCAGTTCCTCGATTTCAGCAGCGCTTAAGGGCGGAGGAGGTGAAGCGTTTCCGGTGGCTCGGCGTCTAGGCGACATACTTTCACTTTAAGTTATTAATGTCAACATAAAGGAAAGTCTATATTATATGTGAATGAGGTTATTACATGTGCGAGAATAACTGTCACGTCATACATCCATGATACCCAAAACATGACGCGCGCAAGCACAACCAAGAAACAGGAAGCAAAGGGGAACAACATACGCGAATAAGTAACATGATTAATGACAGCAACAGTAGTAACATCCATACTAAACATGAAAATCATAATAATAATCATGATACTAGTTTCCATCCATTTTATTAACTAGTAGAATATACGATAGTCAAAAGAGGATAAGTCTTCGTTCTGGGCTTGCAGTCTCGTCGCAACAAAATATGTAAATATATTTTTTTTGTCGCCAAAAGGAGGGATCAGAAGTCTATATTCTAGATCAAGCTATCTAGAGTGGTGGTCCAGAGGGCATAGTTAAGGTGGTGGTGATCTGAGCAGTGAGGTTCATGTAACTGAACACTCGCCCAGGGAATTCCTCTAGGTAAGCGACTCTCGTCTAGAGTGA
Source organism: Deinandra increscens subsp. villosa (assembly GCA_039602395.1). Taxonomy (NCBI): domain Eukaryota; kingdom Viridiplantae; phylum Streptophyta; class Magnoliopsida; order Asterales; family Asteraceae; genus Deinandra; species Deinandra increscens. The sequence goes on along the minus strand of JBCNJP010000060.1, from coordinate 55,838 downwards.
CTCGTTGGCCAACCGCAGATCGGTGTAGACCATGTTGACACCACTCATACGAGCATGCAGTGACTCCATAGTACCTAGTGTGGCAGTCTGGTGATGCTCCACGGCGGCTAGACGGGTCTCTAGTGTCGTCAGGTAGGTCTAGGTGGGGAGTCTAGTGATCTCATCGTTGATTACCCCAAAGGCTTGTTCGTGACATCTCAGGCATGTCACCATTGGTAGTGGCCGCACTGTCAGCGGAAATGGTGGGAATCAGGTGGTTCGAGGAGTTGTCTGAGAGGCGGGGTCACAATGGTCTCAGAAAATTTGACGGTAATGAGGACTGTCGGACAGTACCGACCGTGAGAATGTCCTGCTCTGGGCTAGACAACTCATGGTCCTCAGGGGAAGGTGTGTACTCAGGCATGATTGTTTTTTTTCCAGAGGAATCATATATGCAGATGACCCCTTCGGAAGTCATCTCTGCGACAATATTCCATGAGATAACATAGCTGGTAACACGATAATAGTATCTAGAATAAAGATATAAATGTACCAGTTGCAGTAATAATAACTCGTATATGTAAAGCATAAGTTAACATAACCAATATGATAAGGGATTGGTCTTGCGTGCAAACGGTAGCTTCGGAGCGGGTTATAGTCCAGGTTTGGTTTTTGTTTATTTGTTTAACCTAGTTCGCTATAACCACGACTCTGATACCAATCTGTCACACCCCGGTCAACGGATTTGGGTGTGAGCGAGACGGAATCATAGTCGCAGATATACAGAACAACTTCTACTAAATTCAAAAGTTATTTAAAACATAATACCATTTATGTTGCAGCGGAAAGTCGTGGTGAAATGATAATGTCTTACATTTGAATAAAAGTCTTATATTGATATTGAAATCATAAATCAGTTTATTTAAGATAGGTCGGGACTACGACTCCGGTAAAGCAGGGTCGAAAGTTACAGTGAAGCCCCATTTGCACGTCTTCCATGATAAGTTTAGATACCTGAGAAATCATGAGTTTTAAAAAGGTCAACATAAAGTTGGTGAGTTTCACGGCCCCTTTTCTTTTCAACTGTTTTACACTTATGGGGGAGAAATCATGAACTGATAAAATGCTTTTTACTTAATGTTACGGTTTACCTGTTAGCCGTATGACTACATGTTCCATTCTGAATCCCAAACAACTGGTACTTTATCGTTATAAACGTTAGTACAACTGAAATCCCACTATTAATTGAATTCGATTAGTTCTGCTCGAAACGATAACTAGTGAATAGATCTATTTGGATTGACAACCCTGCCCAGATTGGTAGCTCCAATCCTGACTTCGTATATTGTCAAGGGGTACACGTCAGTTATTCTTGCCTGTTCGGTATTCTTGGGATAGAATGCTAAGAGTGGGTAATCCGTTAGTATTCGAATTTGAGGTTCATGGTAGGATCTTACAACCACGACAGTAAACCAATGTAACATTTAAGTATGCCGTAAACTGTTATCCCAACTTGCGGTAAACTATTATTCCATCATACCGTAAACTGTTATTCCAACATACTGTAAACCGTTTTTACAAACTTACCATAGAATCATAAACCTGTGAACCTCACCAACTTTATGTTGACCTTTTTAAAACTCATGATTTCTCAGGTATCTAAGCTTATCATGGAAGACGTGCAAATGGGGCTTCACTGTAACTTTCGACCCTGCTTTACCGGAGTCGTAGTCCCGACCTATCTTAAATAAACTGATTTATGATTTCAATATCAATATAAGACTTTTATTCAAATGTAAGACATTATCATTTCACCACGACTTTTCGCTGCAACATAAATGGTATTATGTTTTAAATAACTTTTGAATTTAGTAGAAGTTGTTCTGTATATCTGCGACTATGATTCCGTCTCGCTCACACCCAAATCCGTTGACCGGGGTGTGAGATATAAGGCCCAATTTCAAATTGTCTGTTTATCCCATAAGAAAAGTTGACCTAAGCAGGTCAAACTAATGGGATGGATGAATATGTTTAGCAATCAAACATATGGGAATAAAAGGTTGGCAAGAGTGGCGGTCTCAAAAGGTTTAAAATCAACATCCATTGGGCATCCGGTTATCCACGATTTTATTTCAAATAAAAAAAAAATACCTATTACAAAGTATCTTATGTTAATCGTTTATTTAATATAAGAACAATATATATGATTTTAGATATATACTTTCTTTCTATCATAAAGTGTTAAATCATTTATAAACAAATTGGGTTGTATATGAGTGCCCAACTAGCCCACTGAAGATCTTCTAAAATGCCAGGTCTAGGCCCAGGCCCTATAATTTTGGCCACCGTTCTTAACCCAATACAGACATTGGGTTTTCATCCCATTCGTTAAAAATGGTGCCTGGAAACAAACGGTCGGAAGGAAACTGAAACAACGAACGTCTTAAAAACACCATTTCAGTCTCCGCCTCTAACTCCCCTCTACACAACCATCAGGAATCCACAACATTCCTCTCACCGGAAAAACGTAAGGCATACGTTATTCATTCATCGTCTTCCTGCAATAACTTCTTACAAAGAAAATAACAATCTGGGTTTCATCATTACAGCCACATCTTCCTACATACGGGCGGTCCAACGGCAAGTAACAGGAACCATTCCAACAAAAAAAGGCAAGAGATTACAGACTTATGTCCACGTTGATAATATTCACTTTCGTCCCAGCAATTTCTCTACGTCATACAGTCACTACGTTTGCGAAAGTAGTAATTGTTGATACCTGAAATGTGCGTCGTGTGAAGTATCAAATGAAGACCAAGTTCAAGCCAATATAGGGTTGGCCGAACTAGGTCCGAACCTGAAGTTCGGACCGGCCGAACCTGGGGTTCGGTGGAGGATCGGCCAGTCGTGTATATATAGTTGTTTGGTCTTTGTGTTTAGTAGTTCTGAGCGTGTGAGCAAATCTTAAGTGTGTGTTTCTGAGTGTGTTTCTCTGTGTCAATTCTCTGTGGTTTACTGATTGTAATTGTTCTCGTTTGATCAATAAAACAATCGGTTATTTACGTTTCGATGTCCGATTAGCTAGATCGAGTAGACGATCCGATGCTCACGCATTTTCAAGTGGTATCAGAGCTTTCTGGTTCACTCTACTGATCTGTGGTTGCTATTCTCGGATTATTGAACGTTTTTGAAGTTTTCTCGTGTTTCATTTCGTGTTTTCTATCATTTCTGATGTGCAATTTGTGCCAAAACTGTTCCTAAACCACTTCCTATCGATTTTTCTGATTCACCATATCGAGTTTTGACAAAATCAGTTCGTTTTTGCGAGTTTTCAAAAAATGTCTTCGAAGTTCGGAGGTAACTGGGCAAGCTCGGAGTAACCGCTCCGAACTTGAGGTTCGGAGGTGACTCGGAGTGCGTTCGTCGAGAGTTCGGTGGTAGATCGGTCATAGTTCGGAGTCGGTCACTAGTTCGGTCGAGGTTCGGGCATTATATTGGGGTCCGGAGCTAGTTCGGTGCAAGTTCGGAGCTAGTAGTTGATTCGGACAAGGTTCGGAGCTCGTTCGGATTTTGTTTTAGGTTCGGACTAAGTTCGGTGAAAGTTCGGACGGCAGACTAAGTTCGGAACAAGTTCGGAGGGCAGAATTGTTCAGATTTTCAACGATGTCGGAATTTCAAGCTTTTGCCTCAATGCAAAGTGCTATGCAGACCATGATGAATTATGACAATGAAATCGGAACAAGTCAGAAAGTTCCCAAATTGTTGAAACTAGAAGATTATCAGAATTGGAAGAAACGTTTTTCAGCGTATATCAGCACAAATAATATTGACTTATGGATTCCAATTAGAAAATTGTATGAAAAACCAAAAGAAGATGGAGAGTCTAAGGAAATTGAAGATTTTGATGCTGCTGAAAGAAAAAGTTATGAACTTGAACAAAAAGCTTATGGTTATCTTACCATGGCTTTACCTACTGAATTGTTACATCAATTTAGCACGTGTAAGAAGTCAAAGCAATTATGGGATGCTTTATCAGCAAGGTGTGAAGGAAATGATCAGTATAAGAAAAGTCGAAAGAAGGTTTTGAGTAAGGAATTTGATAATTTCCAGCATTATGAGAATGAAAATATAACAGCTCTTGTCTCAAGGTTATCTCATTTGATTAGTGAATTGAAGATTGTGGGAATTGAGAAAACTGATGAAGAGTTAAAGGAAAAGATTATGGAAGCATTACCAGAAAAATGGGAAAATTATGTTTTGCTTATCACTCATGATAAAGAATACTCAATATTGACATTTCATGAGCTTACTGGAAAACTTCATGCTCGAGAAATGGAAATGTTAAACTCAAAAAAGTCAACTGCTACCTTGCAACATCCTGAATTGTATCATGGTGAAAATTCAGCAAGCATGAATGCTAAAGCTAAACCAAATTTAAGTTCTGCACCAAGTGTTGCTTTTCTAGCTGGAGCTTCAGGAAATTCTGATAACAATTCTTCAAGAGGTTGCAATTTCACAATTCCAAATTTTACAAATCAAAGTGCTTTCTCAGCTGAATCAACGGAGGATTGTGCCAAAATGATTTCTGCATTGATTTCATCATCTTTTGGATTGATTTTAAAAAATGTTGCTGATGCAAAGTTAACCAGTGAGGATCTTGATGCTCTTGATGATGATCAATTGACTGAGTTGGATGTTTCGTGGCAATATGCTATGTTGTGTCAAAGATCTAAAAGGTTTTTTAAGAAGCATGGAAGGAGTATTTCTGGTAACAATTTGGGATTTGACAAGTCGAAACTCAAGTGCTTTAAATGTCAACAACTTGGACATTTTGCCAAAGAATGCCAACAGAAAGCTAATGTTTCACAATCATCAAAGCCTGGTTTTACTCAACCATCTACTAGTAATACAGGCAAGACCACTGCTTTGGTTGCTCAAAGTGATGGTGTATATGATTGGGGTCAACAATTTGGATATGATTCCTCAGCATTTATAGTTACCCATGATTTACAAGAAGATTATGTTTCAGATACTAGTTCAGATACTAGTTCAATACCAAGTTCGTATGCATCTGCTGAAAACTTGGAAAGTTTGATGAAGGAAAATGCTTTGTTGATGAATAAAGTTCAACAATTGACTGAAGAGTTTGAGGTGGTTAAATCTGAATTGAAGATTTCTAAAGAATGTGAAAAGGATTTGGTTTTGAAGAATGAGGATTTGACTAATGAAATCAAAATGTTGAATAAAGTTTTAGAAGTATTGAAGCAAGAAAAGAAGAATGTTGAAATTTCGAAAGCTGAAGTTTATGAAGAAAAGGGTGAATTAGTCAAAGAAGTGAAGAAATGGAAGGAAGAGGCAGAAGACGCTGCAAATGATTTTCAGAATTTATTTGACAAATCCAAGATTAAGCTTGATTTGCTTACTAAGAGTGTTGAAGAATCTGATGTTAAAATCAAAGCATATCAAGTTGATATGGAAAAGTTGTTGGATGACAAGCGTGATTTGATTAGAGTTAACAAGGTTCAAACTGCAAATCTGGAAATTCAAAAGAGAAATGAGGATAAACTGAAGAAGGAGCTACATGAAGGTCTTGACAATCTTCGTCTGCAAAAGTTTGAAACTCATAAAGTTGCCAAGCGCTTGATTGCTAAAGAAAAGGAATTTGCAGAGGCTCAACAGCAAATTTCTGATCTCAAAATTCAAGTTCTTGATGCAAAAAGACTGTTCAACAATGTTTCTAATTCTCAGGTTTTCACAAGCTTCTTAGCAAATGATGCAAATTTTGAGAGGATGTTTGATAAAACTGTATCACCCCCTGCTCATATCAAAGAAGCTGTCAAAGACGTGAAGGAACAGGTTTATGATTTTGATTATTCAAAGATATCAGTTTCTACTTCTGAAGAAGCAAAGGTTGTCAAGAAAAAGAAAACCAAGAAGAACAAGAAAAAGGTCGTGCAATCTGAGATTCCTCCAGCACCAAAGTTTGTTTCTGGTTCATTTTCTGCTGATAATGAAAAATCGGCTACATCAAGTGACAAGATTCAATCTCAATCTGGCTTTGATGAAACAATTTTCTATGACCAAAAGAAAATTCCTGATGTGAAAGCCGAATTCACAAGATTAGCTAAGAATGGTCACCAGAGTTCAAATTCTGAGGAGAAGATTTCTGGTAAACAAGTTGGTTTGGGATTTCAAGAAAAGCATGTTCAAGTTGAGAAGGGTCCAGCATCTGAATCATCAAATCTAAAGAAGCTTAAAATGAAGCAAATGAAGAAGGATGTGTTCAAAGCAGACAAAGTTCAACCTGAAAGATTTTATAAGCTTAAAGGTTCTGAACAGTTATTTTCTGACAAGGAATTTCCTCTTCACTGCGTGGATGCTCGGAAAATTTCGGAAGTATTTGTGAAAGCTGATATTTCTTCTAAAAGCTTTCAATCTCGTAGCCCAACTTCTAAATGGGTGCATGATCATCGTCATCAGGTATATGATTCTCATTCTGATCATGTTAAAGATATTCATATGTGTTCTTCGCAGGTACATCAAAGATGGGATAAAATGACAAGGATTTGTTATATTTGCCGTCGCCCAGGGCATATGGCAAAAGATTGTCCCTCACCTGTTGATTCGTCACAAAGATTTCATAAGAAATCAGTTTTTGGTAATTCTGCCACAACAAAGTTCTTTGATAACCAAGGCAGAGTTTTTGATGAAGTTGAGTCTACATTCTTTCACAAACAAAAACGTTTTGTTCCAAAGTTTTCAAAGGATCAAAATGTAGGTTCATCATCACAGTCACATGTGATTGTTTCATCGAAAACTGTTTTACCAAAACAACAGGAATGGAAACCTAAGGTGGTTTCAAAGCAAAATCAGGACACTGGTCGACCAGAAGCGATTCGCTTCGGGTCGTTTGTGAACTAATCCGACTGTCCAGTGTGCAGGTACTTCTAGAAGACCTATCGATGATTGAAAAATTGTCGATAGAGGAGTATTCTGTTTTAACTTAAATTTCGTGAAATATTTTTCTAACCTGCAAATTGCCTGAATTCTAAATCCTGAAACATATCCGTGTTGATTGATCAATTTTCTTTGCTTACGTTTTTCTCAAAAAGCCAAAAATAGAGTCTTATTTTTGTGTAAAATGAAAATCCAAAAATAGAGTTTTCATTTTAAGGGGGATAATTGTAAGTAAGGGGGAGTAATTGAGAAAATGCATGGTATGGGGAGAAGGTGAATACATGCAAAATATAAAATTGTGAGAAATTGATCATTGGGAAATGATGGTACATTGGCATACGTATCTGACTCATGGATAAAGTAGATGAAAGGGCCATAAGATCATTGTTTGATATGCTTGGTAGGCTTGACAAATCAGAAAGTATTCAGATGTGATATACACTAAATACTAATGCTTGACCATGTGAACAACATCTTGATGCGTATTTCATGACACAAAAAGAAAAATAGTGTGACAATAGTAATGAGAAGTCACTGTGTACACATGTGTTCATTTTGCAAAGATTTAAACTTGTTTGATTTTCTTTATTTTGTCAAACGATCGGACTTTCTCTGCGTATCGAAAGATCGACCTGATTGTTGTTCGTTTGACGTTCTGCTTTATTTTCTTTGGTGTTTCGTATAACTCATCGGACTTTCTCTGCGTGTACGGGAGTACCGACCTGATTGTTGTTGAGTTATACAACTTCAACTTGTTTTATTTTTCTTATTTTGTTAAATCCGAGGCCTTATCTGCGTATCGAAAGATCGACCTTAAGGTAGACGATTTAACGTTCTTATTTCTTTTTGCATGGAACACAGTTGACTGTATCATGAAAAATTGTATATAATGTGAAAGTTCACAAATGCAATCACACAAAAGAAAAAGAAAGAAAAACAGAAAAATGTCTGAATATGTCTGATAGTGTGGGGTACACTGGTCAAAGCAAATCTAATCAATACCTTAACATATCCAGATGTTATGAGTATGATTCTGTTTGAGCTTAAGATGGACAAATTATACCAGCAATCGACATGACTTGTGTGCTTCAATTAATTAAAATTGAAGTGTAGTTCAGTGCGTTATGATCAATATGATCCCATATAGTGATCTTTCTTATACCAAAAATAGTGTCTGATTCTGTATTGCAATTTCATTTCATATGAAGAAAAGTACAAAAAGATTTTTGGTGTGTTTTGATATAAAGTTTCAAAAAGTCAAAAAGATTTTGTTTTTGCTTTATTTTCGATCTGATCAACACGTGATATATAATCATTTTTTCAAAATCATATCTTGGAGTCTCGAAGAGACGTTTTGCGCCAAGATTATTTAAGTGTTAATGCAGAATGCTGTCGTGCAAGCTATCACAACTTCAAGTCTTCTGAAGCTGTTGATAAAGACCAGAGATATACTAGATATCGTCAAAGTATTCAAGATCAAGTTACGATTGAGTTGAAGAGGAGTTTGTTCGAAGATTCATTTCATTGGATAAACGGATTCTTTACTTGAGGGGGAGCTTGATTGAAGATACATATTTGATGATGTTGAGAAGAAAAGATAAAAGATACTGCACACGACGAGGGGGAGTTTGTTGATACCTGAAATGTGCGTCGTGTGAAGTATCAAATGAAGACCAAGTTCAAGCCAATATAGGGTTGGCCGAACTAGGTCCGAACCTGAAGTTCGGACCGGCCGAACCTGGGGTTCGGTGGAGGATCGGCCAGTCGTGTATATATAGTTGTTTGGTCTTTGTGTTTAGTAGTTCTGAGCGTGTGAGCAAATCTTAAGTGTGTGTTTCTGAGTGTGTTTCTCTGTGTCAATTCTCTGTGGTTTACTGATTGTAATTGTTCTCGTTTGATCAATAAAACAATCGGTTATTTACGTTTCAATGTCCGATTAGCTAGATCGAGTAGACGATCCGATGCTCACGCATTTTCAGTAATCTTTCCTTCATCTGTGAACGTAATTTAACTTTATATATTATTTGTGTTTGCATGTACCGTTTAATTCTATGCCTATATACCAACTATCTGTTCATATGTAATCACAGTCTACATTTAACATGTTATATCGAATGCAAAAGAATATTTAATCGTACTTTCTTGGAAATAACTTAGTGTTATTAAAATTCTATCCAATCCATGAACATATGTGTGACGGGAAAATAACTTTTGCTTCATTGTTTTACCTTTAAAAGAACAACCAAAATTGGCCAATCATTTTCTGCATATTGTACAAGCCTCTGATGTTTTGAAGGGATATTATTCACATAAATACGTTCGGTGCTAGAAACAATCTCTCCATTCATAAGGTTTTGTAAATAAAAGATATTACTATGTCTACTGCTTAATCTGTTAAGGAAAGGAATTGCTTCTTTCATTACTTGGAAATTGATGAGAAGACAATTACACAACACATTTGTCTAACATTATGCATAATGCTAATTGCTACTGATATCTCTTCTTAGGTAATGGAGGACTATGTGAAGAACTTTTTCATTGCAAGCCACAATGACATCATAAGTGAACTATCGGTCGTCATACAAGTGGTTGAACAACGGATAGCAGAGAACAACCAAGTTTTGGACGTTGTGCTTCGGCTGGATGCCTCTCCCTTTCGTTATGCTGCTGCATCCATGCTTACTGATGCCCTTCGTACGAAACAAGCACAACTGCGAAGGCTTCAATCTCTACGCAGGGATGCGGAGGCATCAGCGCGGGAAATCGACAACCGCATGGAGTACAACTTTCCACCCAATATGTGATCCTTTATTGTAGTCTTATTCTATTAACTTACTGCTTGGCAAACAAAATAGTTAAAACTTCTAATACTTAATTAATGAATATGGGTTGCTTAAGTATTGATTGTCTCTGAATGATATTATTTTAGGG
>JBCNJP010000060.1:19098-45471 GCA_039602395.1 Deinandra increscens subsp. villosa | reverse complement strand
GTAAAGCCTTCAGCCTGAGCGGCTGTTGCCATTTCAATCATGCATTCCAGCACGCTGATGGCAGCTGAAGATTGAGCATTCTGTTCGGCCAGCCTTAAGGCTTCAGCAGCTGCAACATCTTTTTCTTTGAGCTGCTTCTCATAATGGCGTGTGTTGCTGGCTGCTGCCTTACTCACCTTCTCAAGACGAGGCGTGGCCTGGTCAAGTTTAAGCTCAGAGGCTTCAAGCTTCTGCTCAGCTGCTTCAAGCTTCTGCTCCATAGCCTCCAGTTTGCCTTCGAGATCAATCACCTCGTGGCTCAGCTTGTCGATACCCTGCACCAAAGCATAACACATCAGAATCAACAAGGGAAGTATTATAATTATGTTAACATATTTCTCTATTATTGTGCTATTACTTACAATGTTCACCACAACTTGCAGCGAGAGTAGCTTGTTAGCAGCTGCAACAGGAGGGAGATCATCGAAGCTGTCTACATTGATAGTGGAGTCTGGAGCCTTGCGCTTCTTTGCAGAAGAGGTCTTGGATCGAGTGCTGGGAGCTCGAAACTTAGGGGCCGAAGGATCAGTGGGAGCCTTGCTGCTGGTCTCTTTAGTTTTCTCTTTCTTTGCGATGAGCAGTTTGAGGTCCTTGAAGGAGAAGTTGGAAGCTGAACCTGGAGCTTCATCATACACAGAAAGGGATCAGTTTCTAGAAATAATAAAGAATAACTTGAAACAAAAGGAGAACAGATTCATACAAATACCTGTTGACATGGTTCTTGAGGGGCTGAGAGATTGCTGGGTGATGCTTCTAGCACTTGAAACGTCTTTGGGTTGACAGCTTCTTTCTACCACTGGGATGCTGAAGAAATCCTTGAGCTTCCTGGAGGATTCACGGGTTGGCTTAATCAGAGCTTCAAACTTGGGCGCTGTAAAAACAAGAATGCAAGCATATCAGTTAAATGAAATTGAAGGGTACTTGGAATTAGAATGTTACAAAAACTCTTCCTACCCTTGACAACCCACTGGGTAGGAAGGTTCTAACAACCGACAAGGCTACTCCTTTTTATAAAGAAGAATTGACGCTTCCAATCATGGTCATTGTGAGAAATCCTAGGGATCATCTGAGCTTCTCCGGTTCTAACCTTCAAGACAAACCTGCTATTGCCGTGTGTGGCCAATCGGTACACTTTGCAGATCTCGGCGACCCCAATGTTTAGGTTACGGGTCTGGTTCAGGTGATGAAGAGAAAGAAGAATTCGCCACACCATGGGCATTACTTGAGAGTAGGCAAGGTGGGTGATCGAAAAGAAATCAGTGACCAAATCCGGGAAAGGAAATGTCATTCCAAGCAGAAAAGGGTAGTGAAGGAAACAGACCCATTCGTCGGAGATATGGTCAGCTTTCAAAGACGGATCGTAGGGACGAAACTCAGCTCCGGCGGGAAAGCTCGCAGAACGCTACAACATTGCGATCTTCCGATCGTCAAAGTTGCAGTTCTCCTCCGCCGTCGTCGGGAGGAGTCCTTAGTCAGTAAACTCGTCAGCCACTTAGTCGGAGATCGTGGCCGATGATCGTAACAGCTTTTTCCCCATGATCGGAAAAAAAAATACGAGAAGGGAGAAAGAGGAAACTAACCTGGAGAAGATGGGAGAAGCTCTAGGGTTTTCGCCAAATAAAAGCTGTGAAGAATAATGAAAGCAAAGAGAGAGTTATAAAGGAAAAAACAAACGGGAACTTCGCCTAGGAAGTTGGGTGTAGCTAATTCCTCTCAAATCGCAGTTACTTAGAGATAAGGTTCAAGTTCAAATTTTCGACAGCTGGCTTGCATGCGCCAACCGCCAAAAATTTGGGGGCAATTGTTGTTACTAGAATTCAGGAGATACTGAGCAGCTCGCATCAGCTCGCAAGCACTTCACTGTAAGGATCCTGAATTAAATTTCTTGACTAACTATTGCTTTCCCCTTTTTGTTTATTATTCGCAGGTTAGCTCAAGCATGGATCACGTGTCCTAAAGACCCGGTCAACTAACGGAAACATGGACTGAGTGGACTTCTAACGGTCGTGTGAGGGACGTGGAGTTAGTTGCTAGTTTTTAGGGAATATTGTTACAATGTAATCCATATTTAAACCGAGCTCTAGGCTTACACACACAACACTCTTTTCGCGATTACAATTCTCTGCAAAACTTAGATTACGAGCTCATTTCATTTGTACCAAGAACATTCGTTATATAAAAGTTTTAGGAGGCAGGTACTTTGAACCGGCCCCCGAGGTTTTTTGCTAGGCTCCTTGAGGATACTCAAGGATTCCTGGATTTTCCCTCGCTACATCCTCGTGTCAATCTTCAAATTTATATTTTCATCTTTATTTACGTCAAACACGCTACCTCACTTACAAAGTTTGATCAACTAATTGCTTAGGCAGTTTTTGACCAAAACATTTCACTTTAGGCATTTGGTAACCTGTCTTCTTTGTCGTTTTCTTCTTTCCAGCCTCAATAAAACCCTATGCATCCACCGTTGGTTGCACTTGGGATGTAGGTTTACATCTTTTGCACTCCTTTGTTGAATGGCCAAAAACACTACAATGAGCACATCTTGGAGGTCGCCATTCATATTCCACATCAACAGTTTCCGTTATGTAGTTTTCCCCATTCTCATCCGGTGTCGCAATGGTTATTTTGTCTTTGAACTCAGTCTTAGCCGATATCGCTATAAATTCCCTCGCATAACTGCTCCGTCCCTAGACATCCATGCACATCTCAGTCGTATAAGCATCTAAATGTTTTGGGTTTCCCACTTTGGACGCAAGCATGCTTAGACCATCATCCGTGTACGCAGCTAACGGGACGTTATGGAGCTTTACCCACATAGTAACCTCATCAATGTCTTCCTTACGAAGGGCTGCATTTGGGGTCCAGATGTTCAAAAACAGTGGCATGTTACGTATCATGCATGGGCCAGACTCCAAAACCCCCATCATTCCTTTTTCATCAGCAAATTTGAAAAAGAAGAACCCGTTTGCATTCATCATACTTTTTTGGATACCAAACTTTTTCCAGTTTACACGAGTGAAATGTTCAACCACCGGGTACGCCAGTCTATCACCGAGAAAGTACCCATACAATGTAAATTCCATTCTACTTTTAATCTTTTTCACCAAGTCAGTAGGTATAACCACATCAACCCCTTGGTAGTTAGAGGGAGTACTTATCTTATGAAAGTTAATCTTACAACTGCTCACATGACCTGCAAGAGTAGCAGCATATGATCCAGGGGTGACCTCAGGCACACTTGTTATCGGAGTTACAGCAGTAGGCTGGCTAGGAACTTGATTCATCTTCACCGAAGAAGACGAGACAGGAGTATCCCCGTTTAGAGCATCCATAATAATTGGTTCAGTCTTCATCACAGGAGTAACATTCAATTTAGACACAGGAACCACAGATGGTTTGTCCGTTGTAATGGGTTTAGACGAATACGAGGACGAGTTTTTCAGAATTCCCCGTATTGGAGGGTTACCATCAGTCTTCTTTAGAGCAGCAGATTTTAGGTCCATACGCTAAGTTTCCGTAGCGCATGCAAACCCTAAAATAAAGAAACAATCAAGAACAGCAGACCAGCCTCAGGAACGACACAAACGGGATCTTAGCGTCTAAGAACAAGGTTCAATCAAACCAAATCAATGTAAATAATAGCAACCTATTAAATATTACACCAATTCGGTGATAAAACCCTAACCCTAGCAACCAGACTCAAACAATACGAACCGAGGAACAGATGTAAGGAAAAAGCAAAGATGATTAGACCCTAAACAACAATCAATGATCAATAACAATACTCGTAACACAACGTTGAAACATCAATTCGATCACAGGGTGTTATACGTGATTGATACGATCAGAGTAATGGATAAACCAAAAACCCTAATCAAACAATCTCGCTAACAGGCTCGTTACAAATTGAAGGAACAAATCACGTTCACAGGATCATTAGGGAGTATGATTAATCGATTAGAGTTTGAGAGACAAGATCGCCAAAGTTGCCCAGAGCACAGCCATTGGGTTGTTAGCAAGTATATTATCAATGGCAATTAAATGTTAAAATTAATGAAAATTGATGATTTCGCCGTCAAATTCCATTGAGAGGGTACCACTATCGACATCAATCTTGGTTTTAGCGGTTTTTTAAAAATGATCTCCCTAGCAAAATGGAATTTGAGGCTGAAACATCACCATCTTCCATATCTAACACATAGAAGTCAACTGGAAATACTAATTCATTTACCTGAACTAGTACATCTTCTAACACACCTTTTGGATGTACCACAGATTTGTCAGCCAACTGAATGATTACTCCTGTTCTTTTTAATGGTCCTATGTTAAGAGTTTTAAAAATTGAGTATGGTAGGACGTTAATAGAGGCTCCAAGGTCAAGCATGGCTTGTGATATGTTGAGATTTCCTAATTTACAAGGAACCGTGAAAACACCTGGATCCTTGCATTTTGGTGGGAGTCTCTTTTGCAAAATGGTAGACACGTTTCTATTCACTTTGACTGTTCCATTCCCCTTTAACTTTTTCTTAGAAGTACAAAGTTCCTTCAAAAATTTAGCATAACGGGGAACATGTTTAATAGCATTTAAAAGGGGAATGTTTACCTCTACCTTCCTAAATGTTTCCATGATATCGTGTTCTTCTCTTTCTTTCTTTGTGCTAAGAAATCTTGAGGGGAATGGAGGAGGAGTGGTAAAATTTGGTTTGACTTCATCGGGTTTGGAAGTATCCTTCTTTTAATCAGTCTTCCTTTCAACAGTGATCTTATGTTCTTCTTCTGGCATTTTCGGTCCATTGTAGTTCTTTCCGCTTCTCAAGGTGATGGCACAAGCGTTATGCTTGGGGTTAGTCTCTGTTTGTGTGGGAGCTTTCCTTGAGATTCAATCTTGCTCACTGAGTTAGCGAGTTGAGCCATTTGTTGTTCCAGATTCTTGATACTGGTTTTTGTCTCTTGCTTGAATGTCTGAGTGCTAGTACCAAATTTTTTACAATATCTTCTAAAGACATTGCAGGGTTGCCTTGTGGTGGGGGTTGTTGACGGGGTTGGAAGTTTTGTGATTTAAAACGCGTGGTCTGGGTTGATATGGAGGTGGCCTTTGTTGATAACCTACATTGGGAGGATGTCCCCAATTCTGACTTCCTCTCGGCTGATCGTATGGTTTAGAATTCTGTCTAGGGTATCCGCCAATTGCTTTGGCTTGTTCCATGTCCTCCTGCAGTAATGGACACATATGAGTGGGGTGCCATGTTTGTAGACATATTCCATAAGCTCGAAGTGGTGCTTCAACTCCTTTGTCTTTTGTAAGCATCATGACCGCCTTTGTCTACTCAGCGAGTTGAGTTTCGATGTGAGGAGTGCTTACTTCCTTCACTGCTTGTGGTATGTCAGTTTACCATTCTTCATCGTGTGTTGAATGTTTGGTGTCTTCAGCTATTAATGTGATCAAAGATCAGATTTGAGTTGGAGTTTTGTCGAGTAAAGCTCCTACACTGGATGCGTTCAACAAGCATGTCTCCATTGGTGCTAACCCTTTACAAAAGTACTGGAGTAATTGATGCTCTGAGATACCATGATGGGGGCATCTGTTGCATAAATTGTTGAATCTTTCCCAGTAAGTGTGTAGAGGTTCACTTTTTGCTTGTTTTATCCCTATGATTTCTCTACGGAGGATAGGTGCTTTTACTTCAGGGAAGTATATGTCGAGAAACAATATGGCAAGATCATTCCAGTTTTCTACAGTCCCTAAGGGTAGGTAGTACAACCATTCTTTGGCTGAATCTTTCAAGGCAAAGGGGAATGCCCTAAGCTTGATTTGATCTTCCGTGATCAAGTGTGGTTTCAATTCCGAACATACAACATGGAATTATTTGAGAAAATTATGGGGGTCTTCGTTTTCTACCCCTCGAAAGGTGAGTAACAAGTGAATGAGGCCTGATTTAAGCTCGAAATATTCCATATCAGGATAAGTGATACAGAGTGGATGTTGGGTAACATCATGGGTTGCCCACTCTCTAAGAGTTTGCTCATCTTGGTTTTCAGCGGCCATTGGTGGGGTTTTGAGGGTAGGTGAATAAGATGAAACGGAGTTTTGAGAAGTAGGTGTTTGGGGGGTTGTTGATGATTCGGTTTCAAATTCACTGGTCAAAGGTATGTTTGTCCAAATATTTGATGGTTACGTAGAAGTTGAAGGTTTTGATAACTTCTTTTGAAACTTTGATTGTTTTCTTAACCTTTTCACAAATTTCTCGATTTCAAGGTCGATATCGAGTGGTTCATGTGACACCTCGTCCGAAAACCTAGGTCAAACCGTTTACTTTGACTTTTTAATTAAGTATTAATGTGCATTAACCGATCTGATTTCTGTTTAAACTGTTAATTACTATGCCTAACTGTTAACTGATGACGTAAACCTAATCCCGCGTTTGTACTCGAAGCGTATACCCATAAATCTCATAAAGATTCCATGGTTTAATTATGGAATTTCAATAACAAGAAAAATAAATATAAAATGTATTTTTATATTTTATCCAGAACTGGTGTCGAACGTTTATATAACCGACACAGCAAACTGATAAGTGATCGTATGTTTAGAACTATTCGGTTTTAAACAATCTGGACGGTCGAGCTTAAAACTGTTGCGTACTGACAAAACTGAAAACGTAAACCTTAACCCGTGTACAAAACTGAAAACTATATCTGATTTCTGAAAAACTGATGTAACCGACTCGAACAATTGTTTTTACGAAATAAAAACATCACAAACTGAAATCGTTGTCAAGACTCAAGCCAAAGCCTCAACCGTTCACCTGATTAGGCTCAACTAGGCCCAACAGGCCCAATAAGCCTAAAACAATTAAACCGAGCCCGAAACCTTAACCTGTTGCATAATCTTGATAAACCGATTTATCGTGGCGATCTATAAACTCAACCAATACATGATTGGCCCGGGCCTCGAACCGGTGCCCCATTTGGACCCGTACGGCCCATTACCGATAATACGGACCCAATCACATTTTCTTTAAACAATTAAGGCCCAATATAAATCCCAAGCCCAACGAATAAATTTTCAATTTATTGGCCCGTCAACTTTGGCATTTTAATAAAAAAACTTGTTACTACCTTTTATTTTTATAAAAATTTGTCTCCGACTTGTATAACTTTTACACTTTTGTTATTTATAAGAGTTGTGATTTTCACCCTTGCCATCCTTTATACATGTTATAAATTTTACACTACTCAAACCATTTTATAAAAACATGGCAAAGTTTTATAAAATAAAGTCACCTACTTATTGAAATTTTTTTTATAAAAACTTAGTAGGTGATGTTGTTGGTAAGAGAAGGTGATACTTGGCCTATTTGGAGACCACATCTTCCAACCACCTCCTCCATCCTCCTTTTTTTTTTCTTTTTTCTTGGCAGAGAACCAACAAACCCCAACCACCCTACTCTTTTCTTTACTTACATGACACTATCCCATCCATTTATCTTTTTCTTTTTCTTTCTTGTCGTGGCAAACAAGCACCACCATCCTCTCTTCTTCTTTTCTGACGAACGAATCGTAAATAATTATTTTCAACAAATAATTATTCGTATGAGTTTTAGAAACCCTAGTTTGAGTTAAACTCATCATGATTGTTAATATTATTTATTCTAATAATAATTATAATTATATTAACATGGAAACCCTAATTTTCCCTAACATGAGTTTAATATTAAAATAACCATTAATATTTAACCTACTTGTGTTTATTCATTAAATCGTTAACATGTAATAATTTGATAAATTATTCCGACAAGTTAGAATAATTATTTCATAATAATTATGAGTCTTAGTTATATATTTATAACATAACGCGATTAAATATTCAATCGATCGAGCGAACCTAAAAATAATAATAAATATTATTATTTAAAACAATGTTCAAGACTTGATTGAACTGGTCTTCATGATACGTTATCGCATGTTCATTACTTGTATTCAACTCACATAAATGCCTTCATACATGAACATTAGCATTTACTGATTTTAAACTGATTAACTAACGGGTTTTAAAACGCTACAAACGGGATTATACGTCAAGAGTTATCATTTGGGTAACGTTTGTTACTCAAATGATTATGTGGACCCTTATGCATATTGTCTTATGTTTTATTAGGACTTTACCTGCTAGTTGCCACTCGGTAATCCATCATCATCACTGAATCATGTGAGTTTCACGGCCCCTTTTCTTTACAACTGTTTTACACTTATGGGGGAGAAATCATGAACTGATAAAATGCTTTTTACTTAATGTTATGGTTTACCTGTTAGCCGTATGACTACATGTTCCATTCCATATCCCAAACAACTGGTACTTCATCGTTATAAACGTTAGTACAACTGAATCCCACTATTAATTGAATTCGATTAGTTCTGCTCGAAACGATAACTAGTGAATAGATCTATATGGGTTGACAACCCTGCCCAGATTGGTAGCTCCAATCCTGACTTCGTACATTGTCAAGGGGTACACGTCAGTTATTCTAGCCTGTTCGGTATTCTTGGGATAGAATGCCATGAGTGGGTAATCCGTTAGTATTCGAATTTGAGGTTCATGGGAGATCTTACAACCACGACAGTAAACCAACGTAACATTTAAGTATACCGTAAACTGTTATTCCAACATACTGTAAACTGTTTTTACAAACTTACCATAGAATCATAAACCTGTGAGCCTCACCAACTTTATGTTGACCTTTAAAACTCATGATTTCTCAGGTATCTAAGCTTATTATGGAAGACGTGCAAATGGGGCTTCACTGTAACTTTCGACCCTGCTTCACCGGAGTCGTAGTCCCGACCTATCTTAAATAAACTGATTTATGATTTCAATATCAAACCAAGACTTTAATTCAAATGTAAGACATTATCATTTCACCACAACTTTCCGCTGCAACATAAATGGTTTTATGTTTTAAATAACGTTTAAATTTAGTAGAAGTAGTTATGTATATCTGCGACTATGATTCCGTCTCGCTCACACCCAAATCCGTTGACCGGGGTGTGACAGTTCACATGTCCTTAAAGATCCTGGCATAAAAAATGTTAATTTTACCGTAATTCCCCGGCAACGGCGCCAATTTGATGGTTGTCGAATCCAACAAATAAATTTATTAATGTGAAACTCACTACGATACACACTATAAAATAGTATGAGTGGAAGTAAGGTTCGTGTCCATAGGGAAAACGGATTAACAAACTTTTTATTTACAAGAAGTGTTTTTAAACAAGTGGAAGAGGAAGGGGTGTTATGAAAATTAAAGTGCTAGAGAACAAGTTATTAAACAACAATTAGTAGTAGTGAAAACGTTAATGGATTAACAAGCATATGAAATGATGCAAGTATTTAAGTTTTAAAGTATAGTTTCAACACACGGGGCATTCTTCATATTAATTATGCTTTTAATCATTAATAATTATGAGTGCAATGATTTTATCATTAAAAAGATTGTATCGATACTTAACTTCACACCGTTCGGACGTTACCTTCACTAATGTCTAACCAAGCGCAGTTCGTTGGTTAAAGCCAACTCGCTACTTTAAGCTCACGCTGTTCGGATCTTAAAGTGCGAGTTGCATAGTAGTGAAGTATCGATTATCATTAAATATTCATGTCGTTCGGAATACTTAATAACATTAAATAATTTCTATAACGATAATGAATTCATAGACAAACACAAAACCATTATGTGAACCTTTAGTATCAAGATTAAAATATAAAATATTTAAAACTTGATGAATGATATTATTTTATTAATAAAGAGATTAATCTTATTAACAATCCAATTTGAATTCGAGATCACCTCGGATTTGAAGAATAAGAAGTTATACAAGCCAAACTAATTAATAATAAACTCGCATAATTATTTCATAAAAAACATTGAGTTAATAATATAGAACGGTGCCCAAATGTTGAAACTAATAGAAGTACTTAGCCTAACATTATGGCTATAAACATAATTAGAATAACTTACAAACTAGAAATGTATGAATACTTCAAACGTTCGGAGAATATTTTGGAGTTCCCAAGAGATGCTTAAACCTCCCTAATCCTCCTAAGACTCTCTAGACTTATTTAGGATAATTAATATAAGAAAATTATTAAGAGAAACTAAGGAAAAGATGATCTTTTACTGAAGCCAGGAAGGTCTATTTATAGTAACAGTTGAGAGATCTTCATGGATTGCATGATTGGAAGAATACACTCAAATGCCCCATGTGGGTTACTATTTCATGCGAATTTGATGGATCTTGTTTCCCATCGACGATTGATAATTTACCATTTTACAAGGTTGAATAACCCATGTGAAGAATACATGAAATTTGTTGCTTCCCGCCGTCGGTAGATAATTCACTTCTCCTTTTTCTTTTTCTTTTTCTTTTTTTTTATTTTTATTTTTTTCCCTTTTTTACAATCTTATATGACCCACATGAATTGAGTGTATAAGATTTTTGCCTTCATATTTTGACTTGTACGCGCTTTGCCTTCGAGTTTCTTTACGTTTTCACTTATTTCTTGATCGGACTGGTTGCTTCATTCTCGTGTTGCTTTTGTTTCGAATTCAGAACTGCGGTCAACTTCGACATAAATCTTAGCTATTTGAACCAATTCTTCGTTTAAACCTATAATTCCAAGTTTACCATAATTAAGTATGAATTCGAACGGATTTTTTAACATAAGTGTACGAAACTGAGGATTTTTTACATAGATAATATATATAATCTAGCACGTATCATTATCCAAATACCAAGCCAACGTGGTGTGTAACCGCAAGGTGATCGAATTGACGTCACCAAGCAGGAAGCAGGTTGTAGTTCAAGGTGAAAGGAACAATGAAATCATGTTGTGTATAGTAATGGAGGCGAGGAAATACATCCAACGGCTTGCAAAATAACCGTTGGACCCTTTTAATCACCCCGTGAGTGTTGCCCTCTCCATGCGTTAGGACAATTATCCCAAGCCCAATGCATGCAATCTATACTACCAATCATACCTCGTAGACCATGGACTTGGTCATGACGGTCGTCTTCTCCGGCAACACCGTATAATTTATCAATTCCTTGTGTATAATGCTCCACGGTATCTATCCTCGTCTTCTCCGGCATTTTTAAATACTCATCGTTGATGTCGGTCGTGTTGCTGGAAGCCAAAATGCGTAACGCCGACATACATTTTTGAAACGATGTCCATCCAAGCCTTCCCCGTGCGTCACATGTTTGTTGAAAGTAATCAAAGTTTTCATCCAAATCTTTGACTATACGTAAAAATAATGGTTTAGTCACACGAAAACGACTAGAAAAAGTCTTCGGGTAGGTGTAGATTGGATCATCTGAAAAATAATCATCGATCAACCTTTTGTTGGCCGTAGCACGATCCTGTTCAATAGGCGTTCTTCTGACAATTGGCCAGGGAACTTGAGATTCTCTAGACCGCCGTAACAAGTATTCGGCGACCGAAATAGCGTTTTCCTCCTCTTCTTCGAGAAAGTCGTAAAGTAGCGAAGATGAATCGCTAGGGGAACCTATTTTATGATGATTTTGAAGGTTTTAAAGAAAATGGGAGTGGTAGAATTGAAAGTGTGAATGAAAGTGTAGATTTTGTGTATATATATATATATATATATATATATATATATATATATATATATATATAGGGTAAGGATCCGGCGAAAACTCTTTTTTTTGCGAAAACCTAAAAACTAACACTAAAACCTTCATAACTTTTACATACGTTAATATTTTTCTATGAAACTTGCACCAAAAATCTTAAAATTCTATTGTCTTTGATTCTGGAAAAGAAATTGATATTTCGAGAAAAAAAAAATTAGTGCACATGTGTATTATTAGTGCACATGTGCACCATTTTCATTAGTACTACACAAATGGGAATTGTCATGCGAAAACATATTATTTAGGTTAAAAACATTTAAAAAAACTAAAATATTCATAGAACTAATGATAATTCTACATATGCACTATAACTATTAGTTATAGTGCACATGTGTAGCATAAACTTTAAAAAAATTTAAAACGTTAAATATATTTTCAGAGTTAAAGATAACACAATTATAAGATTAGTGGTGCAATTTCTCTTTTAAAATATTAATGTATACGACACGTATAAAGTGCTTTTTTATTAGTGCACATGTGCACTAATAAAAAACCACGAAAAACTAACAAAATTATAACAAAATTATAACGTATTTGATGCGATTTTTCCAAAAAAAACATTAACGCATACTATATGTATGAGTTTTATTATTAGTGCACATGTGCACTAATAATACACATGTGCACTAATTTTTTTTTTTTCGAAATATCAATTTCTTTTCCAGAATTAAAGAACTCATAATTCTAAGACTTTTGGCGCAAATTTCATGAAAAAATATGATCGTATGAAAAAGTTATGAAGGTTTTAGTATTAGTTTTTAGGTTTTCGCAAAAAGATGT
The DNA here is from genome assembly GCA_039602395.1 of Deinandra increscens subsp. villosa. Lineage (NCBI taxonomy): Eukaryota > Viridiplantae > Streptophyta > Magnoliopsida > Asterales > Asteraceae > Deinandra > Deinandra increscens. The sequence continues at coordinate 32,940 of JBCNJP010000060.1, read as the reverse complement.
GGTTTTTACATGATCCTTACCCTATATATATATATATATATATATATATATATAGGGGAAGGATCCTGCGAAAACACCCTTTTTTGTGAGAACTGTGTAAACAAATCTTAAAACCTACATAACTTTTTCATACGTTAATATTTTTTTAAAAATTTGCACCAAAAGTCTTAAAATTATATTATCTTTAATCCTGTAAAAGTTTTAAAAAACTTAACGCTTTTTTTTATTTTTTTTAAATATTTTTTTTGTGTGGTGCACATGTGCATCACAAAAAAAACCCATACTTTTAGTATGAGTTAATATATTTTTTTTCTTAGTCGCACCATATGTCATATATTTTTATCATTTTTTTGCGTTTTTATTGAATGATGCACATGTGCATCATACCAAAAAAACGCTCATACATGTGACATACATTAATAGTTTAAAAAGAAATTGCACCCTAAATCTTATAGTTGTGTTATCTTTAGATTTAAAGAAAAAAATAGCATTTTACAACTTTTTTTAATTATATGATGCACATGTGCATCACACGGGAAAAAAAGCGTTCAGTTTTTTTTTTAATATTTTGCTCCAGATTTAAAGATAACGTAATTCTAAGACTTTTGGTACAACTTTTATTAAAAGTCGTTAACGTATGAAAAAGTTACGTGAGTTTTAATATGTGTTTTCGCAGTTTTCACAAAAAGATGTGTTTTCGCAGGATCCTAACCCTATATATATATATATATATATATATATATATATATATATATATATATATATATATATTTATTTATTTATTGTGGAAAGTTCATTCTAGACACTCTCATAAGTGTAGACATGTAGACACATTTTTTACCATTAGATCTCTTGATCTAATGGTTGTGATTAATTTCTTTTTTTTCCTTTTTCTCATGGTTTAGAACATTTCACATGTGAATCACATGTGAAAAAGAGCTATTTCACATGTAAAAGTGTCTATAATGAACCTCACCTTATATATATATATATATATATATATATATATATATATATATATATAGTAGATTAAAGTAGAATAAAAGAAAAATAAATAAATAAAATATAGTCGTTCAACGACTTTAAAATTGTGGACCTTTTCCCCTTTCCAGCGTGAAAATTCTCACGCTGTGAAGCTCAAATTTGTTTTTCGCGCCCCCACCATAGTGGGAGGGTGGGCGCGAAGGGGTGTTATAGGGGCGCAAAAGAGGCTTTTAAAGCCCTCTACGGATTCCCTAAGAAGAGGATTGATTATATAGAAATATTTTATGGTTTGAAATTATTGGTCTTCGTGTATTATAACCATACAGTGTGTAGTCATTTCAAACTGAAATCACAGCATATATACATACCAATTGAGTTGTGTATTATTGACAATTCTCCATCACACCTTTTATTCATATTGATTGAGTGGTTATTTTTGAATTATATTACTTTTTGGTCTGAGGATATTTTTCACTTAGATTGAATTTAAAAAATATATATGTTAATATTTATAAATATATATATATATATATTCATTATAGAAAATATTTTAAAAATATATATATTTAATATACAAAATATTTTTGTATAATACATGTTACATATAAAATATTATATATATATATATATATATATATATAGAGAGAGAGAGAGAGAGATGTATAAATGTTAGGTATAGAAAACCGGGTGGTATTAGGATTCTTATGTAAAAGTGGGTTAAAACAAGTGGTTTGTAGGTGGTATTTGACATTTGGGCCCATTGTTTTTGAAAAACGTGATCTAAGATCACGCTTTGGTCTTTACACCAGCTTCGGAGAGTCCAAAACCTAGCTTTCCCCTCACCGAACCTGCGGCTGTAAATCGTGATCTCAAAGCACGTTTTCATCATTTGTAAATTTGTTTATTTTTTGACACCATTTTCTAAAAAAAATTTAAGAAAACACTATTTCTTTTGCTTTACTTATTCTCATTAGAGTTAAAAGTTATTGTGTAATATAAATTTTGTTATATACGAGTCGTTATATTTTAAAGTAAACGTACACGAATATAACATATTTTTAGATATACAAAGAATAATAAATGAATACGATGATTATACATCGTTTGAGAACAAAAAAATAATGAATTTAACAACCCTCTAAGTAACAAAAGAAACTTAGTTTCCCAAAATGCTTTATACTAAATCTATTAGGTAATCCTAAGAAGCGCTTGAAGAATATCACTTCCCATGTCATCCGCAAAGGCAAATGTGTGATCTCCACCAACAACCTCATGATACTTGATCCATCCAAGTTGTTGGGCTATATAACGTTATAGTGTCACCGGCACAATCCTATCCTCATCACCCATCCATAAGTGAACGGATCCATTACTATTTTGAAATAGGTTTTCAAGATCGAGCGGATCGAATTCCCACTTACCCCATCCGATATATAAGTCACGATGGATAGACTCGAATTCTCCTTGTAGCCTTTGTTGTGTCTGCATCAACTCTGCCTTCTGTAACAGCCCAGACCCGTCGCACCAAGATATTGTCCGCTTTGGCAGCCGGCATGCCCTCAAGCATCCGCCCCTCACGGATTTAAAATGCGTCTTGGTAGGGGAGGTATCCACACCCTTATAAAGGCATGCTTAGTTCCCCTCCCCACCAATGTGGGATGTTACAATCCTCCCCCCTCAGGGGACCAGCGTCCTCGCTGGCACACTGGCCGACGACCGGCTCTGATACCATCTGTAACAGCCCAGACCCGTCGCACCAAGATATTGTCCGCTTTGGCAGCCGGCATGCCCTCAGGCATCCGCCCCTCACGGATTTAAAACGCGTCTTGGTAGGGGAGGTATCCACACCCTTATAAAGGCATGCTTAGTTCCCCTCCCCACCAATGTGAGATGTTACAATCCTCCCCCCTCAGGGGACCATCGTCCTCGCTGGCACACTGGCCGACGACCGGCTCTGATACCATCTGTAACAGCCCAGACCCGTCGTACCAAGATATTGTCCGCTTTGGCAGCCGGCATGCCCTCAAGCATCCGCCCCTCACGGATTTAAAACGCGTCTTGGTAGGGGAGGTATCCACACCCTTATAAAGGCATGCTTAGTTCCCCTCCCCACCAATGTGGGATGTTACAATAGACTCGGACAATCCGACTTTTCAGGTCACTTTCTGACATTAACCTAACGTAAACCGTATTAAATGTTGTGTGAACATTTATGTGTTGACTTGTTGACTTTAGCAAATTAGGGTTTTGTGTGATCAATCACTACGAGCATGCACAGAAGATTAAACGTTTGATATTCTATGGTTTCACTATTTATGATTTCATGTGATATATTTATATATAAGTTCACACGATTTATTCTATCATTTTACGTGACGATGTGTCGTAAAATTAGATGTATTATTTTACAATTTTATTAGGGTTTAACCTATGATTTTATGTGAAAAAGGAATAAATAAATATAGATTTAATTCTATGATTTTATGTGGAAACTATATATATATGTGTATAATAATACGATTTAAACGAGATTTATATTTCTTATAAACGTTACACGATTTATATATTTTGACGTTCCTCGTGTATTCGGCATTAAAAACATTTCCCGTTAACTTTGTTAGACCTGTTAGCTTTTATAAAACTCTGAGGGCTTATCTTGCCATTCTTCAAACATGTTTGTGTTAAATTAAAACCTAGAGGGACCATTTTGTAATTGCCTCAAACCTGTTTTATAAGTTGTAACTTCTGAGGGACTAGTATTGCCAAATCTCAATTCTTGAATTGAAACCCATGTACCGTGAATTGAAGTCGGCGACCGTTGTTCGACCGATCATCACTACGTCGCCGGTTACAACCTTTACTCCCCATTAACTCCTCAATCAAGGCCCACATCAGTTCAATTCATCAATCATATGCACCCTTCCTCCCAACCATCGCACGTCCTGTTCCCTCCCTCGTTCTCTATGTTTTTTTTTGCGGCATCAAGAAACCACCACAGTCACAATTCCGACAAATTCTCACCAATTAACCATTGTTTACCCTCATTCGACACATCCCTGTGATCACGAGTTCCCCACGAGCGTCGAGGAGCAATCGGTTTTAGATTTCGTGACGGTGCTCGGTGTTCGCATTCAAGTCTCGGGCTCGTTTTCGGCACAGAAATCGCATCACAAAACATCACTGACTTGAGGTGATTGATTGTTTGCACACGACTCGTTCTTGCAACTTGCTTAACTGATTATCTGGAAACTTTTGCTGTGCAACCTAAGGTGAGTTTCACGGCCCCTTTTTACCTATTTTTAATCCTGTTGGGGGAGATTAACATGCAAACACTTGAACTGTTAGATAATTATATCACCTGAATGATAGTGGCACACTTATGATAAAGTCCTCACTTTTAGAGTTACTGTCAATGTGACATCAGCGGAAACTTATTTGGTAGATCTACTGGGCCTGACAAGCCCCACCCGGGTCATTCGCGTTGACTCGATTGGATATCGAACGGGTGTTATAAACTTCTTAGTCTTAACGAGGCACAATTGAACCGTCGAGCTTCAGTAAATGGATAGCTAGTTTAACTAGTCAAACGTGCACTGATTTCTTGAAAATAGCCTAGCTAGCTATTGATATATTATCTGGATTTAAACTGAACTTGAACATGAACTTGACTGTTGTTGAACAGTAAACCTTGAACTTAAACTTGAACTGTCGACGAACAGTTGTTTTACACTGAACTGGGACTGCTGTTGAACAGTCGATTTACCTTGAACTTGAACTGTTTTTGGAACTGATAAACCTGTGAACTCACCAACCTTTGTGTTGACACTTTTTAGCATGTTATTTCTCAGGTTGCGGATGTTCGAGTATCACGAGTACGCATGCATGAGTCTTGAAACACTTATAATGTCTTTGAACAAGCCATATCACCTTAGGTGACAAAGATTTTACATTAGTACTTATATTGTATTTACGCTTCCGCATTTATAAAACTCTGATTTTATCTTTTAATGGAATATGAAACGTTTTTATTAATTATTGGCCATTTGGTGTAACTAATGGACGGCGATCCTGGTTTGTCACGCTCCCTGTGGCGCGTTATCGCGCGTGAGATTTTTGGGGGTGTGACAGATTGGTATCAGAGCCATTGGTTGCAGCGAACTAAGATTCGTCTTAGACTGTAACTGTCTTGCATTGGTTGCACTTAAACATTTTTCTCATGCATCGTGATACTCACTCGTACGCGCACCTGGTTTACGATTTATCGTTTACATCATCCAACCCCCTTATACTCACGGCGAGTAGCCGGTTAGTCTTGAGTCATTCTTCTTAACCTCTCTGAGTTGTGTACCTCTCGGTTAACATTCATGTACGACGAAACGTCGAGTCAGATCGAAGGATCACGTTTATACTTTTGACGAGCTAGTTTCTACTCGGGATTATTTCGGATTGAACAACTGGGCGTAGCACCTATACTATGGATGTATGCTGCATAGGGAAGGGGGTGTAGTACCTCTTCTTGTCCTTAAACCTCTATCTTAGCTTAGGAGGTTCTTGTTATACCTGCCTTACGTATATCTCTAAAGTCATCCGTTCAGGAAATGTTATCTCTATGTGCTTGTAGCGCGGTTTTTTTTAGTTTCACTAGAGTTAGCAGGGTACGAATTCAAGTAGCTGCCTATGGGGCACTTATATCAACTTTCGTTATCCTGATTGTCTTCACGTTGCTGTGATCTCTTATGATCTTTCCCTTCTAGATTTTTCGCATTGTGCGTTGAAATAATACAACTTAAGTACATTTCTTATAACCCCAATGAAACCTGATGCGGGTCGACTGAAATTCCCTCTTTGTGTATCGGATTGCGATCACACCAGTATGTGATAACTATTCTCTAACTTCGAGCTAAGCTAGGGTCATTGTGATAAACCCTACTCAGATCCTATTGAGCTAAATTTTTGGCTGACTCGCTTCGGGTGGGTCATTCCAATATGAGTGAGCACTCTATTCTCGAAAACTTGTCTCCTTAACAAATTCTGGTCAAAATAACCATGGGTTAGTGGCCATATCATACCTGGTAGCTGAAGTAAGAGGAATTAGGGTGATCATATAAAGTAAATCACAGTTACGGGTGCACACGTAAATGTAATTTGCAGTATATGGAAATCCTGGAGAATCCTACTAGGCAAGCCAATGGTCGTATGGGGACCAAATTCTTGGAATTTTTTTTTGTGGTATTGAATGTTGAACATGTTGAACTCAACCGAATGATCGAAGTCATCTATCTTTGAAAACGCTATCGCACTTGACTTTGCCCCTTTACTATTGGATTCTACTCCATACGTGAACCCTTTTGGAGCATATTATGAAAAGTTGGTCCTGGTAGGACACCGTCACACTCGTTTATTTCAATGAGCAGTCTTCCTGAACTACGAACACTCTCGATGAAACCCTTGACTGGTTTGAACTCATCCTGAACCATAATCCTATTTTTACGATCTTACCGACCATATCAATCCCTGGAACTTTACGATCGTGAGATAACTTGGGCATGCATTCACCAGACGGATATCTAGACAATGTTAGATGAACGAATTGGATACATCATATACCGTGAGCACCGGGGCGTATTTATTGGCTTAAAGCTCTTGTGAAGTTACCCTCAAAAGATTCATACAGTTGATTTTATTATGCGAACCAAAACTTGACGCCAGCAACATCGTCACGATTATCCAAACTGCTTACCTCACCGCAAGCATATTTTTGTTTCTAACGGGGGTAATGTTAGTGAAGAGCCTTCCCGATTTTCAAACTAATGACTCCCAGTTTTAATGTAAGGACTATTCTGATTGATCTCCTGATCCTGAACTATCGATTTTTGTTTGCATAATTCAACCTTTAATGATTTAGCAACCGACAATTTCTGATTCTCGTGCTTTGTAATCCTTTATGTCCTGGATAAACTTCTAAGCTTTGAACCGAAAGGTGTTACACTTTTGGTTAGTTTTTCTACTTGTTAACACCATTGATGATAAGACGACCTTGTGCTTCAATCGCAGTAACAATACCAAGCTTTATATGGAAACTCTATTTGCACCCATCGAGTGTGAACTTCTTGTTATCGATATATAGCTAACTGTGCGATCAAGCTATATTTACCTTTCTTACACATTGAGAACACCAAGTTATCTATACATTTTGTATATTTATTTACGCTCCTCTCATAGCAACTATGGATAAATTTCTTGTACGCGAATCCTCATCGTCAATTTCAGGAAAAACTTTCATTGATGAACCTCCAGCTTGAACTTAGACCTTGTGGGCTGTTTAAATTTTGATCGTCTTGAAATTTGAAGCTTTATGATATTCTTACCGCGCGTGCCAAACTCTCGACGATCTTCGCTAGAATGGCAAACCGTACGCATCTTATTGATATTGTGAATGGAAATACCTACACCTTTTGTTTGTACAACGTATTGAAGTTTTAATCTCTCGCCCCTTTTATATGCAAGCGTATGGTAGAAACTTGAAGTCCTCTATTTCCGATGAAAATATCCAGTGTGGTTTGACTATTATCTAGTAATTGGTGGGTAGTTGGTACACTCTCAAGGTGTCGGTAGCGTGGTGGGTTAGCTGCGGTACACCCTATATATAAACATTGGCGGCACGTTGAATGTGGACCAGTACCGGGCCAAGGATTGACTTTAGAGTCATACGCAAGAGCCTCGTCATGAGAAACTCCATCTAACGGGACTAGGTCCTCGACAAAACTGCTTAATGCTACTTTCTCCGAGATTACAGATATCCCTTACGTATTCCTACCAAAAGTGACATACCCAAAATAATCAAACTTCATGCTTTCAATTGTCCGAGTCTAGAAGAAAACTTTTCTAAAGCGGATTTCCTGCCATGATTTAGACGCGAGTTCTGACTCAAATGAACATCAACGTTTTGAAAACCAGAGATTTTCCCTTATGAATGACAAACCACCTGACCGAATGATCAACTCCAATTTTTAGAGGCGTGTGTTAAGAAGTAGATCGAATTTCGTTTAAGGGACACTGATTTTGGGTCGACTGTCTTGTTTTTTTATGAACCCGCTGGCATCAACTAAGGTGATAGGCCTGATCCTTTTCTATGGAACACCTGATTTGATCTTTTGACTCGTGGTAAACTTGCACTAAACCCTAGCAAAAATGCATATAGACAGGCAACTCGAGCCAAAGCCGCCTTTGAACGTTTTGATGTTTTTGTTTCATGGACACCCTTTTATAACACCTTCGTGTTTTATCTTACCTTTGAAAACCATTTGAATTGAGGTGTTGACAAGAAAGGAATCAAGACGCATGAAGCGCAAGGACATCAAGGAGACTGGGCATGCCGGTGAGCTTAAACAATGAAGATATCCCTAACGAGACGTTTATTCTATTAGATGGTATAATCCTTGACATGTTCATTTCGATATCTATTTACGCGAACTCGTTACCAAATCCTGTCTAGCTCGCCGTACATGTTTCACTCTGCATTTTATACTATCTATTACGTTATTTGCATCCTCCTGGCTGGTGTCTTCACTGGTGCCAGTTTAAACTCGCATATCATCCTTGAAATATGTAGTTGAGACTATCATAAGCTTCTTATCCCATCACTTACTCGAATTCATGAATTAAGCCGTTAGCGCTTTTCCTCTATTTGTGATTCCCATGCTTGATGCCATGTGTAATCCTGCATATCACTTTTCAATATTCGGTACATCATAGTTAGACTTTTATTTTGTTGGATCTTCCTTCTAATTGTTTGGATTCTTTAACAAGGTATAGTGCTTGATGATATGTTGTATGATACTGAACTCTAACTTGAATTTGAACCTGATTGTCTATGTGATTTCTTGAATAATTTGTAACAGAACTAAGTAATTCGTCTCTAAAACATACTGCTACGTGTTACCTTTAAAATGATAGTGGGCTCTTGATTGGATTTCTCTGTAGACCTCGGCCCTTTTGTCACAAAATCAGTGTGTTGCCAGTTATATTTTAGTATGTGAGCAACTGTTGAACCATTTTAACGATGATAAATAATATGTTGCTTCTGATCATTCATGAAAAATGTTTATAAAACATACGTGTTTATGCATGCTAAGATTTGAGAATCTAATCCTATGTTTAGGGTACCTAAATTGATTAATCATTGAAGTGCTGGTTTAAACATAAGTTGTGTAGAATTGCATGATTAGTTATGTGTATGAAATGTGATAGGTACCATAAAATGACATGTTATGAACATATTAACTTGATTAAGTATGAAAACCATACGCCATAGAAGGTCCTAAGTCTCCTACCTCGGTGGGAATGACAAGACTGTGTGAAGTTGCCTCGTCAACTTTGCACCGTATGGGTTGTCTTGGTTAGTCTATGAACTTATATGCTAGAGATATGCCATGCTGGTAATGTATGATAGTATATCAGATTTTAGGACAATTGTATGCGTTGTATGGTAAAACCTTCATGAATTTGCATGCTAATACGCTTTGACTGCATCAACCCTTAAAAGAAATATTCGTAAAAAAATCGTATGCTATCTGAACCCGTTATTGCATGAAATGTGAATTCGAATGTTCTCATCAATCACGCGAATATAAGCAGTCATAAATCTATGAAGTACTTTATCAACTATTGGGTCCCCGTATTAAATTGATCAGTGTTAAGTCATTTTATGCTACTTGATAATTGTTAGGCAAATTTAGATCTTTGTGTTGTTGTTGGTTAACAAGTCTATTAGGCAAACTCTGGTTGACTTGATGCACACACAGTTTTCTCTTACTTAAATATCGTTTCGATTCACTTGGGTTAATTGGTGAATGCGAATTTCTTAACTGAAAATGAGTCACGATAAGGAATCTCACTCCTAGCATTGAGTACAGTAGCTGGAGGCTACTCGGACATGTTATGGTTCTTCCTCGTATTGAAATTTTGATTTTGGATACTTATGTATCATGTTACTCTGTTTGGCTATGCCATTTAACATGATTCTCGTAATAAGGTTGTTCGACTCTTCTCATAGGATAACGTTTCATAGGAAAATCACATTCTATAATCTCGACTCGAATTTCTTTTGAAATCCTCTAAATGTTTTGCAAATTCTCAACATCGGATACACATTCTTGATCATAACATCAATCACTCCATTTGGAGTAGGAAACCTGAATTCGTTCGATGTGTTACTTTTAATTCGACTCTTCAAATAATCATCACTGATTTAAATTTCGGGACGAAATTCATTCAACAAGGGGATGATGTGACGACTGAGAATTTTTCTTTTCTTTTCTTTTTGTCTAGCTCATTAATTTTTTTACCGCGTTACGCAATTTTCGAGGACGAAAATTCTTCAACAAGGGGATACTGTGACAATCCGACTTTTCAGGTCACTTTCTGACATTAACCTAACGTAAACCGTATTAAATGTTGTGTGAACATTTATGTGTTGACTTGTTGACTTTAGCAAATTAGGGTTTTGTGTGATCAATCACTACGAGCATGCACAGAAGATTAAACGTTTGATATTCTATGGTTTCACTATTTATGATTTCGTGTGATGTATTTATATAAGGGTTGTGTAGTATTTGAAATTTGAATTGGTGAGGTCGATGGTTTAGGGGTTGTTGGAGTAACTATAGACGGGCTACTAATAGCCGAGTTGGGCCGAGGAGAAGGGATCATTTTTTGTTGATTTGGGTTTAATTTTTGGCCCAGTTTGTCTTCTACTAACTTAGCTAGGGCATATGCCTGATGCAAGGTTGTAGGATTGAGAAGTGCCAGTTCTGTTTGAATATCCTGCCGCAGACCAAAGACAAAACAACTTCGAAGAGCCTGTTGCGAGAGACCATTGACGAAGTTGCTCACCCGTTCAAACTCCGATTGATATGCGATAACTGTGGAAGTTTGACGCAACTTGAACAGAGTTGCTTGATGATCCTCGTACGTGGAAGGGCCAAAACGTAATTCCAATGCTCGCTTGAATGTGTCCCAGGTGCCTAATAGATCGTTCTTATGCAAATGTTTGTACCAACTAAGAGCATCGCCTATGAAGTAAAAAACGGCTAGGGACAAGCGTTGCTCGGCAGAGATGCGATAAAACGTGAAGTAGTTTTCCGCTTGGAATATCCAATCCAATGGATTAGAACCATCGAAAAGGGGAAGGGTGATCTTAGGGGGTCTGGGTTCATTGGAATTTCGAGGATGGGGGGTTGAGTTTGAAGCTGACGTGGGTGATGGATTGGGGTTAGTAGTGGAAGATTGGTTAAGTAATTGTTGGGAGATTGCATTAAGGTTGGTGACTATGGCGTTCGTCGCGGCGGACTGAGAATCCATCTTCGAGACGAGACTAGCGGTGAGTTCCGATTGGGTGTTGATTTTGGTGTTGAGTCCTTCGGTGAGCTTGATGAGGGCGGCTAGTTGGGGTGAGTTGTTGGTGGCGGAAATGAGTTGGTCGATTTTGTCGGGAAGGGATTGCATGGGGTCGTCGGTGGAGGATGAATCTTTGCGAGGAGGCATGATCGTGAATGAAAGCACCAAGATGATATGATCCGTAGAGTGGATCAATCTCCAAGAAATCAAGAGAAGGAAACTAGAATCGTTGGGGCAATTTTCTGATGATTTTTTATTCCTTCAAACCAAACTTAAATAGTCTAAAACAAAGTAAATACAGTGAACTAGTAAACGAAAGTGTAGCTAAAATTTAGGAGCTAATGGCATTATGGGGCCACTCAAATCATGCATGCGTGAACGTGGAACGTGATGACTTGGGGCTCAATCTTGTAGCTTCAAGGGCTTGCTAGTTTTCCTCTTGGGTCTTGTTTCACGGGCTGTTACCTCACTTGGGCCTGGATCATGAGACGTTGGGTTAGTGGTCATATCAATTTCCTTGGTAAGTAATCCCGATTTGGGGTTCGGTTAGCTCGATATTTTGGGTGTTTTTTGTTAAGACGGGGTGGTGAATAAATCACAACGATCCGAGCTCAATGCAATTACAAGTGCTATCAGAGTATTCAGGTTGTGAATCTACATGTTTTTGGATCGAAAATCTGGATCAATTTCATTGAATTTATCGAGTTTGACTTTTATGAAGTCAAACTGTTCATAGTTTGATCGAGAAATTGAACATGATTTGAATTTATTCAGTGTTATTTTTTTGGTTTTATTAGACTTTATACACTAACACGGATCTAGTGAAAGTTTCAGATCCAGATTTTATCAAAATTACGAAATTAGAGTTTGAGTTCTTCGTGAGTTCATCGATGGTGTTCTTGAGTCCTCCGGACCTGCAAAATCATAACATTCACATTCAAAACTTGTTCCATTCCACTCGGTTTTCTTACTCGAATCTATTGGTGCAAACATATTTGATTATCATTCTGCTTTGGTTTGACTTCAGATTCAAGGTCTGTTCTTATCATCGTCATTACGTGTTCATCGATCTCGGTTTCTTAATTCATCGCCAAATCATTATAATATGCATCTTATTCTATTCGGATTTGGATTTCGATTCTAATGATATGTTCAATTTTATCTTTCAATTAGAATTGTAGAAGTTGTGATGGATTGAACTTAGTCGTTTACGTAGGTACGGTTTTTGTTTCAAGAAGTAGACGTACGGTTTTTGTTTCTGGGAGGTAGGGTTGATGTTATATAAATTACAAAAATAGTCCTCTCTTTATTAAGTTAGAGTAAATTTATCAATGTACAGAATCAGTCCTTAATTTGTAAAATGACTGAAATACCATTCCACTTAACAGAAAAATCTAACCCCTGTTAGTTCCAAGGACTCAGATGGCAACAAAATGCAAACCTCAGGTGAGATTTGTTAATAATTTAAAAATAGGTGGCAAAACTGGACAAACCTCAAGGATGCAAATAGTAATTTACTCTAATATTTTATATGTAACATCTATTATACAAAAATATTTTGTATATTGAATATATATATTTTTTATAATGAATATATATATATATATTTATAAATATTAACATATATATTTTTTAAATACAATATAAGTGAAAAATATCCTAAGTCCAAAAAGTAATATAATCCAAAAATTACCACTCAATCAATATGAATAAAAGGTGTGATGGAGAATTGTCAATAATACACAACTCAATCAGTATGTATATATGTTGTGATTTCAGTTTGAAATGAGTACACACTGTGTGGTAATAATACACGAAGACCAATAATTTCAAACCATAAACTATTTCTATATAATCAATCATCTTCTTAGGCTGTTCGTACTGGGCTTGAAAAGTCTCTTTGCGCCCCTATAGCACCCCTTCGCGCCCACCCTCCCTCTATGGTGAGGCGCGAAAAACAAATTTGAGCTCCACGGCGTGAGAATTTTCATGCTGGAAAGGGGAAAAGGACCACGATTTTAAAGTCGTTGAACGGCTATATTTTATTTAATTTTTTTTCTATTTTTATCCTTTAATCTACTACATACACACACACACACACACACATATATATATATATATATATATATATATATATATATATATATATATAGACAAACCACACATAATCTACACTTTCATTCATTCTTTCAATTCTACCACTCCCATTTTCTTTAAAACCTTCACAATCATCACAAAATAGATTCCCCTAGCGATTCATCTTCGCTACTTTACGACTTTTTCGATGAAGAGGAGGAAACCGCTATTTTGGCCGCCGTAGACTTGTTACTACGGTCTAGAGAATATCAAGTTCCCTGACCAATTGTCAGAAGAACGCCTATAGAATGGGATCGTGCTGCGGCCAACAAAAGGTTGATCGATGATTTAGTCCAATCTCTTGACCACCTCACTATATGTGGT
>JBCNJP010000060.1:0-18598 GCA_039602395.1 Deinandra increscens subsp. villosa | reverse complement strand
CAAAGAAGCTTTGGGATCCTCTGGTAGTTGGATATGAAGGAAATCCCGATATCAAGGCAAGCCGTAAACAGATGCTGAAGCAGAAGTTCAACTTGTTCAATCACATTCAAGGAGAGTCCTTTGAAGCTCAAGTTCAAAGATTTGTGTCCTTAATTACTGAGATGTCAAGCTACGACGTTGAACCCGAACAGGAGGATAAAAATCTGAAACTCTTGAATAGTCTGCCTAAGTCCTGGAATATCAACATTTCAATCATCAAAGATAACAACATGCTGGATGAGTTGACTGTTGATGAGCTAATTAACAAACTGAAGTCAAAGTTGATTGATGATAAACAGAGAGAGCTGAATCATCTAAGTTCACTTAGTTTGGCAGGAAAACTGAATCAGGCTCTCTTATCTGAAGAAGTAGGGTCAAAGCAGGGTGGAAGTTCATCTGGACGTGATACAAGTACAAACATAAAGTCAACTGCATTCGTGGCTCGTGCCCAAGCTGGTTCTAGTGGAATGATCAATCCTGATGAAGCAAATGCTACTAATGATCCCAACTTTGCTCTTGGAATGGGATTTATGAATAGTTATCACGCTCTTATGGCTGGAACTTTGGTACCTACTAACATGCTGTCAGGCGAGCTGAATCAGATTAATCCTGAAGATGTGGAAATGCTTGATGTTTCCTGGCAAATGGCTATGGCAGTTTTTCGCGCTAAGAAGTTTATGGCAAAAACTGGAAGGAATGTTTGGAAAGATCAGGACAAGATAAGGATGGGATTTGATAAGAGCAAGCTTAGATGTTTCAATTGTGATGAGTACGGACATTTTGCAAGGGAGTGTACCAAGCTAAAGAGGGAGAAACCAGAAGAGAAGAAAGCTGGGGATGGTAAAGGAAGAGCAGAGACAAAGGCTTTGGTTGTGCAGGATTGTGGAGAGTATCAATGGGCTTCGCAGGTAAGGGAACTCAGTCTGACAGGTGCTATGATTGCACAGATGGAGAATAATGATGAGGAGGAACATGCATTTATGGTCACAGAGGAAAAGTCAGAAGAGAAAGAAGAGAACCTGGTTGAAGATAAGGAAGCATTTGCAGCTGAGATCGACAACACAAAGGTATGTACTAATCCCACTTGTGCACGTTTAATTCCTGGCCTTAGACAACTTTGGAAAAATAGTGGGATAGAATTATTTGATATGCAATATTCTAGAAGTTTGTTTAAGGGTAGATGGGAAAAGAGTGAGGAGAAAGTTAAAGCTCAAAAATTAGATATAGAGAAATACCAAGCCCTTGCCTCTAGGAAGTCTGTCCTGTATGACAATGCTAAGTTAGAAATTGCTGAGCTTAGGAAGCAGGTAGATGAACTTACACATCTGAACAATGAACTGCAAGTGAAATTAGATGTGAATCAAATGAGAAACAAAAGAATGCTTAAAGCTGGTAAGGCTTTGTCCAACTGCATAACCGATGTTAGATTTGGTAAGGATAAAGGAGGAATATGAATTAGCTTTCTGAAAAGAATAAGAATAATGTTCCTCAACATGTGCCTAGAGATATAATAGGTATGATCTATGAGGAGGATCAGGTAGATAGATCTGAATCAGAAATGCATGAAGCAGGACCTCCCATAGATAGTGTTTTGATTGGTGTGAAACCCATGACAGAAGAGGAGTTAGAAAATGAGAAACATATGACCTATGGTTTGGGTAATCAGAATCGACCTGTGACATTCACTTGTGAATCAGGTTCATCTCAGGAATCATTAAACGATAATGTTAGTTCTTCTGATGTTTTTGTTTCTTATGCAGATGAAGTAGGGATCAAAGATGTTTCTGAGAAGGATGCTGAATGTTTGAGAGTTAAAGAGTGTCATGAGTCTAGTAGTTCAAGTTCTGATTTACCTAAGGACGATGTTTTGGCATCTGTGTCTGAACTTAATGCGTCCACGTCAAAACAATTAATGATGTCTATGTCTTCAAAACATGTTTCTGATTCTAATGAAGTAGTTAATAGTTTTAAAATTTGTGTGCCCAATACTAAAGCTGGTCGTGAGTCTAAACCCAAGGAATTTGTTCCTTATCCCCAGGTTGTGTCTACCTTTAACAGAACTAACAAATCAAAGTCGGAACAATTTTGTTTAATTACGCAACCTGAGAAAGTTCTAAAACATTTGATACACAAATAGGATGATAAGCCTGAATGGGAGTCATCTTACCCAAGGCTTTCATATGTCTGTAGTCATGTGAATGGGCCTAGAATTATAATTTGTTTTCATTGTGGAAAACCAGGGCATTTTGCTGCAAATTGTTTAAATAGACCTTATCAAGCATACTATCCGCAAAACCCACGGACTAGTAAGTTGAAGAAAATGATGACAGGTGGAAACAAAAATCAGAAACAATAAGCTTTGTCTCTGGGGAAGCAAAGTTCGAAACCAATGAAGACTCAACAGTCTAAGGTTTTAAACACTAAAACTCCAGTGACAAAGCCTGTTGATGAAAAATGGAATGTGGCCAAAACTCCAAAAAAAACCTACACACCTAAAGGAGTTTATCAAAGAAAAGATAAGATGAAATCTGAACTTGTTGAAAAAAAAACAGGTACCCAAAACAAAAGGGTTTTCTCAACCTAAAGGTAAAACAAAGGTTAAGATACAGATTTCAAAATCAAAAGATGTTTCTCAAACAAAACAAGTTGTTCAAACAAAATTAAAACTTGAATGGACACCTGTCAAGAAACATGCAGATAAAAAGGTCACATCTCCACAGAAGAAACCTGCAACTGTTAAGAATTCAACTGTGACAACCCATACATTCCAGGTTAACTTTAATATTATATTAACGTTCAATTATCTGATTATCTATGTGCATTAGGCTTAATTTATTCAAATGAGGTGAACTTGCATGCCAACATAGTCAAACTAGACTTGCAACCCGTACCCGTATCAGAAATCAACCACAAAGTTCTACGTTCATCCAAACTAGAATCTTATTAACAAGAAAATTTCATAATTTATTTGTGGAATTTTAAAAAAATATATAAAATAATCATTTTATATTATTTTCAAACATTTTGTTACGACGTAACATGTTCAAAACGCATCGTTTATTCAAACGACAAATTCCTTCAAACAAACCAAAAGTTTACATTCGTTTTACTCAAAACATTATTTCATTTTAACAAAAATAATCTAAACGTTCGTGTAGATTTAAACCGTTAAATTCAAAAAAGTATATTTTGTGACGTTCAACACTTAAATATAATCAATCCAAAACATTCAAAGTGACATTCCAATCATCAAAACATCAAGACTAGTGACAAATTCATTTATCATTCGATTCAAACAAATAGTTCAATTTCATCCGTTCACCACATGTATACATTTTATTCGTTCACATTCGTTCGTGTTCGTAACATGTTTATTTCCAAACACTTTTGTCGTTTCAACCCGAGCTATTATTCGTTGGACTTATTCGGATCAAACCGACCCAATCGATTGAACCAATCCAACCCGAGTTCCTTCTCGATCCAACTCATTGATCTCGTTAAACCTGCAACAATATTCCTCTCAAATCGGTTTAGTCCAACCAATTTCCCTACCCCATCTCAACTAGATGACCATCTTGTGTAATCCAACAATACTGTCTCATTAGTACAAGCATGCTTACAAGACATGATTGTCTTGTGTTTGTGTTTGATAATTCATTTTAACCAATGGTCAATATGTATAGTAAGTAACATGTAGGTGACTAGCCACTTTTCCTACTACTCTTTCTATTTACTCACGTGGACCTCCAAAGAGGTATACAAGAAACAAGCTACCACCTAAAATAAATCCAAGTTCCCATACAAGTTGGTTAACAAGTACTAGCATGACAACTTTAGTCTATTAGCCACCCTACAACCACCTCTTGTCTCCTTAATATCTATTACCCAAAGGATTGTATGTCTCATTAGTACATAACATTATTGTACAAGAAAATACAATAAAGCAATACATATCATTGTCCCTTGTCAGCCGACCATGTACCAAGACCATACGAAAACACAGATCAATCACCATCTCATATTATTTTTCTTTGTTTTCTATCGGTATTATTACTATTTCCATATCCAAACACTTAGCAACATAATTTGTTTGCCTTTCATTAACTTGTTTCCACCTCACGTTTCCATTGACAAATTTAATTAACCCAAAACTCACTTCAAACTTATCACAAACAATTCCCATGTTCATTGTACAAAACTCTCGCCCGCTAGATTTTCCCGACCCAAACATGATATGGTATTTTATTTATGGAGGCTCCCTTCATTTATTAATCCTAGCCGAAAAAGAAAACAAGCAAGTCCAAGCAACCAAACACACAACCTTTTTATTTATTTGGGTTAGTTCACATAAAGACCCAAACTAGTCACTTAACCACCACTTCACTTACTTAAACCGATTCATACTAAGCCATTTCATATCAAGAAACACAAACATTCTCTCTACTCTTTCTTCCTTCTACCCCTCGGCCACACCCTAAACCGCAACCACCACCTCACTTTCTCATCACCCTAACACAAATTCAATCTTCTCTTGCTTCCATTTCACATCTAAACTCAAGGTAATCTTGTGTTCTTTATCTTTTCTCATCATTTTCATCATGATCACCCTTCTAACCTTCTTTGTTTTTCATAATAATCATGTCACTCCTTTTCTTTCCATCATCATTTCCTTCCATAATAAAGATCAAGGGTGGGTTGGAGCTTAACCCGGAAGCTAAAATCAACACCCACTTATGTCATTAACCGATCGTGTGGAAGCTTAAGTGAGAATCATTCATTCCTTGTGTTTCTTTATTTAATCTAGTTCCTAAAATCATGTCACTAGTTCATATCAAGTCTTGATGTTATGATTGATGATTAGCTAACAAACTATGTTGTTAGTAACCATATACTTACTTTGATCGAACTAATTTAGGATCATCATGTTGTTTTTAAAGACTAATTGATGTTATGATGTTATCATGGCATAGGTAATGTGATGAGACAAAAACATATTTAAAATCACTTTTGAAATTAGAGATCCTAAAATGTTAGGTTATATATTTCTTAATATTATATCATGAATGATATGCATATGTATATTTTGATAAAATGACTAGAATGTTATACACTTTTTAAAATAAAGGGATGTTAAGAAAATATGACACAAAGGTATGTGTGTCATAAATCATGTATTTGAAAATGCGTGAGCATTGGATCGTCTACTCGATCTAGCTAATCGGACATCGAAACGTAATTAACCGATTGTTTTATTGATCAAACGAGAACAATTACAATCAGTAAACACTCAGAATCAGACTCAGAGAAACACACTCAGACACACACACTTAACAGATCTCGCACGCTCAGAACTCCTGAAAACAAAGACCAAACAACTATATATACACGACTGGCCGAACTCCCTCCGAACCCCAGGTTCGGCCGGTCCGAACTTCAGGTTCGGACCAGGTTCGGCCAACCCTAAATTGGCTTGAACTTGGTCTTCATTTGATACTTCACACGACGCACATTTCATGAATCAACAAACTCCCCCTCGTCGTGTGCAGTATCCTCCTCTAATTTCTTCAACATCATCAAAACTGTATCTTCAATCAAGCTCCCCCTCAAGTTAAGATCTCGTTCGTCCAATGAGATGAATCTTCGAACAAACTCCTCCTCAACTCGATCGTATCTCAGTTTTGAATACTTGATGACATTCAGTTTATCTCTGGTCTTTATCAACAAGCTTCAGAAGACTTGAAGTTGATGATATCTTGCACTACAGCATCCTGCATCAAACTTAAATAATCTTGGCGCAAAACGTCTCTTTGAGACTCCAAGATATGATTTTTGAAAATTGATTTTATATCACGTGTTGATCGGATCGAAAATAAAATAGAAATAAAATCTTTTTGGCTTTTTGAAAAGTTTATATCAAAACAAACCTAAAATCTTTATGAAGTGAAATTGCAATACAGAATCAGACACTATTTTTGGTATAAGAAAGATCACTATACGGGATCATATTGGTCATAACGCACTGAACTACACTTCAATTTCAATTAATTGAAGCACACAAGTCATGCCGATTGCTGGTATAATTTGTCCATCTTAAGCTCAAACAGAATCATACTCATAACATCTGGATATGTTAATGTATTGATTAGATTTGCATTGACCAGTGTACCCCACACTATCAGACATATTCAGACATTTTCTGTTTTTCTTTCTTTTCCTTTTGTGTGATAGCATTTGTGAAATTTCACAACGCATAACATTTTTCATGATACAGTCAACTGTGTTCCATGCAAAAAGAAATAAGAACGTTAAATCGTCTACCTTAAGGTCGATCTTTCGATACGCAGATAAGGCCTCAGATTTAACAAAATAAAAAAAATAAAACAAGTTGAAGTTGTATAACTCAACAACAATCAGGTCGGTACTCCCGTACACGCAAAGAAAGTCCGATGAGTTATACGAAACACCAAAGAAAATAAAGCAGAACGTCAAACGAACAACAATCAGGTCGGTCTTTCGACACGCAGAGAAAGTCCGATCGTTTGACAAAATAAAGAAAATCAAACAAGTTTAAATCTTTGCAAAATGAACGCATGTGTACACAGTGACTTCTCATTACTCTTTTCACACTTATTTTTCTTTTTGTGTCATGAAATACGCATCAAGATGTTATCCACATGGTCAAGCATTAGTATTTAGTGTATATCACATCTGAATACTTTCTGATTTGTCGAGCCTACCAAGCACATCAAACAATGATCTTATGGCTCTTTCATCTACTCTATCCATGAGTCAGATACGTATGCCAATGTACCATCATTTCCCAATGATCAATTTCTCACAATTTTATATTATGCATGTATTCACCTTCCTTCCTTATATATTTTGCATGTATTCACCTTCTTTCCATGACATGCTCAATTACTCCCCCTTACTTACAATTCTCCCCCTTAAAATGAAAACTCTATTTTTGGATTTTCATTTTACACAAAAACAAAACTCTATTTTTGGCTTTTTGAAGGAAAACTTGTAAACAAATAAAAGTGATCAATCAACACGGATATGTTGCAGTGTTAAAATTCAGAAAATTTTGCATGTTAGAAAAATATAGCATGAAATTTAAATTAAGCAGAATACTCCTCCATCAACAACTTTTCAATCGTCGATAGGTCTTCTAGAAGTACCTGCACACTGGTCAAACTGATTAGTTCACAAATGACCCGAAGCGAATCGCTTCTGGTCGACCAGTATCCTGAATTTGCTTTGAAACCACCTTAGGTTTCCATTCTTGGTGTTTTGGTAATTCAGTTTTTGACGAAGCAGGCATAGGTGACTGCGATGATGAACCTACATTATGAGCTTTTGAAAACATTGGAACAAAACGTTTTTGTTTGTGAAAGAATGTAGGTTCAACTTCATCAAAAACTCTACCTTGTTCATCGAAAAACGTTTGTTTGGCAGATTTACCAAAAACTGATTTCTTTTGAAACCTTGAATTGGATTCAACAGGAAGTGGACAATCTTTTGCCATGTGCCCTCTTTGACGGCAAACATAACATAAACGTGTGGATTTGTCCCACTTTTGATGTACCTGTGACGAACACACATGAATATCTCTAACATGATCAGAAAGAGAATCATATACCTGATGACGATGATCATGCACCCATTTAGAAGTTGGGCTACGAGATTGAGAACTTGCAGATGAAATATCAGCTTTCACAAAAACTTCTGAAATCTTCCGAGCATCAACGCAATGAAGAGGAAATTCTTTGTCAGAAAACAATTGATCAGAACCCTTGAGTTTATAAAACCGCTCGAGTTGAACCTTGTCTGCTTTAAAGACATTCTTCTTTACTTGCTTCATTTTAAGTTTCTTCAAACTCTGTGCTTCAGATGCTGGAACCTTCTCAACTCGAACCTTCTTTTCATGAAATCCCAGACCAACTTGTTTACCAGATATCTTCTCCTCAGAATTTGAACTCTGATGTCCATTCTTAGCCAATCTTGTGAATTCAGCTTTCATATCAGTGATTTTCTTCTGATCATAGAAAATAGTCTCATCAATTTCAGGTTGAGACTGAATCTTGTCACTTGATGTAGCCGACTTCTCATTATCAGCAGAGAAAGAACCCGAAACAAATTTTGGTGCTGGAGGAATCTCAGATTTCAAAACCTTTTTCTTGTTCGTCTTGTTTTTCTTCTTCTTGACAACTTTTGCTTCTTCAGAAGTAGCAGATGAAGTCTTTGAATAGTCAACATCCTCAACATGTTCCTTCACTTCTTTGAAAGCTTCCTTGATATGAGCAGGAGGTGATGCAGTTTTATCAAACATTCTTTCAAAATTTGCATCATTTGCTAAGAAGCTTGTGAAAACTTGAGAATTTGAAACGTTGTTGAGAAGTCTTTTAGCATCAAGAACTTGAATTTTGAGATCAGAAATTTGCTGTTGAGCTTCTGCAAATTCCTTTTCTTTAGCAATCAAACGCTTGGCAACTTTGTGAGTTTCAAATTTTTGTAAGCGAAGATTATCAAGTCCTTCATGTAACTCCTTCTTCAGTTTAGCTTCATTTCTCTTTTGAATTTCCAGATTTGCAGTTTGCACCTTATTAACTCTAATCAACTCCCGCTTCTCATCCAACAACTTTTCCATATCAACTTGATATGCTTTAATTTTAGCATCAGATTCTTCAACTCTCTTAGTAAGCAGATCAAGCTTGGCCTTGGATTTGTCAAACAAATTCTGGAAATCATTCGCTGCATCTTCTGCCTCTTCCTTCCATTTCTTCACTTCTTGCATCAATTCATCCTTTTCTTCACAAATCTCAGCTTTTGAAGTTTCAACACTTTTCTTATCTTGCTTCAAAACATCTATAACTTCATTCAACATTTTGATTTCAGTAACCAAACCCTCATTCTTCAAAACCAACTCTGTTTCATGTTCTTTAGAAATTTTCAATTCAGAATTAATCACATCAAATGCCTCAGACAATTGTTGAACCTTCTTCATCAACAAAGCATTTTCCTTCATCAGACTTTCCAAGTTTTCAGCAGATTCATAAGAACTTGGAATTGAACTAGTATCAGAACTAGTATCCGAACAATAATCTTCTTGTAAATCATGAGTAACTATTAAGGCTGATGAATCATATCCAAAATGTTTACCCCAATCAATAGCACCATCTTTTTGAACTGTCAAAGCTGTTGTCTTGCCTGTGTTACTTGTAGATGGTTGAGTAAAACCAGGTTTGGATGATTGTGGAGTATCAGATTTCTGTTGACATTCTTTGGCAAAATGTCCAAGTTGTTGACATTTATAACACTTTAACTTTGACTTGTCGAAACCCAACTTGTCACCAGAAATTCGTCTTCCATGTTTCTTGAAAAACCTCTTTGACCGTTGACATAACATAGCATATTGCCACGAAACATCCAATTCAGTCAATTGATCATCATCAAGTTCATCAAGATCTTCACTGGTTAACTTTGCATCAGCAACATTTTTGAGAATCAAACCAAAAGATGATGAAATCAATGCAGAAATCATTTTGGCACAATCCTCCGTTGATTCAGCTGAGAAAGCACTTTGAGTTGAAATATTCGGAATTGTGAAATTGCAACCTCTTGAAGAATTATTATCAGAATTTCCTGAAGCTCCAACTAGAAAAGCAACACTTGGTGCAAAATTTAAATTTGGTTTAGCTTTAGCATTCATGCTTGCTGAATTTTCACCATGATACAATTCCGGATTCTGTAAAGTAACACTTGACTTTTTGTTGTTTAACATTTCCATTTCCCGAGCATGAAGTTTTCCAGTAAGCTCGTGAAATGTTAAAGCAGAATAATCCTTGTCATGAGTGAGTAGCAAAACATAATTTTCCCACTTTTCAGGTAAAGCTTCCATGATCTTTTCCTTTAAATCCGCATCAGATTTTTCAATTCCAACAACCTTCAATTCACTAATCAAATGTGAAAATCTTGAAACTAGAGCAGTGATGTTTTCATTGTCATAATTCTGAAAATTATCGAATTCTTTGGTTAAAACTTTCTTTCGACTCTTCTTATAATCAGCATTCCCTTCACATCGTGCGGATAGAGCATCCCATAATTGCTTAGATTTCTTGCAAGTGCTAAATTGATGAAGCAATTCAGTAGGTAAAGCCATAGTAAGATAACCATAAACTTTCTTTTCAAGCTCATAACTTTTTCTTTCAGCATCATCAAAATCTTCAATTTCCTTAGATTCTCCATCCTCTTTTGGTTTTTCATACAATTTCCTAATTGGAATCCATAAGTCAATATTATTTGTGCTGATATACGCTGAAAATCGTTTCTTCCAATTCTGATAATCTTCTAGTTTCAACAATTTGGGAACTTTCTGACTTGTTCCGATTTCATTGTCATAATTCATCATGGTCTGCATAGCACTTTGCATTGAGGCAAAAGCTTGAAATTCCGACATCGTTGAAAATCTGAAAAATTCTGATCTGTCCGAACTGGTCCGAACCTACTGTACCCTCCGAGCTTCCTCCGAACTAGGTCCGAACTTCACCGAACTACCTCCGATCTCCCGCCGAACTTCAATAACCCCGAAGATCCTCCGAGCTTTCACCGAACGAGCTCCGAACCTATAAAGACTCCGATCTAGACCGATCTTCCACCGAACTCTCGCCGAACACCTCCGAGCTACCTCCGAACCTCAAGTTCGGAGCGGTTACTCCGAGCTTGCCCAGTTACCTCCGAACTTCGAAGACATTTTTCGAAAACTCGCAAAAACGGTCTGATTTTGACGAAACTCGATATGGTGGATCAGAAAATTCGATAGAAAATGATTTAGGAACAATTTTGACACAAAACACACGTCATAAATGATCGAAAACACGTAACGAAACTCGAGATCACTTCGAAAACGTTCAAAAATCTGACAAATAGCAACCACAGATCAGTAGAGTGAACCAGAAAGCTCTGATACCACTTGAAAATGCGTGAGCATTGGATCGTCTACTCGATCTAGCTAATCGGACATCGAAACGTAATTAACCGATTGTTTTATTGATCAAACGAGAACAATTACAATCAGTAAACACTCAGAATCAGACTCAGAGAAACACACTCAGACACACACACTTAACAGATCTCGCACGCTCAGAACTCCTGAAAACAAAGACCAAACAACTATATATACACGACTGGCCGAACTCCCTCCGAACCCCAGGTTCGGCCGGTCCGAACTTCAGGTTCGGACCAGGTTCGGCCAACCCTAAATTGGCTTGAACTTGGTCTTCATTTGATACTTCACACGACGCACATTTCATGAATCAACAGTATTAAAAGTCCACACAAAATTCATAACTTATATCTTGTTTAGTGTTTTTAACAAAATATATAATAATGGCTATTTTATGGAAAATAAAATGCTATTTTGTTAAAAGAAAGCTACACATAAAAGATATTTCAATAAATGTTTTTTTTATGACTTAAAAATCATAAAATATGGATTTTTAGCAAAAAGAACCATGATTAATCTTATGACGTGTTTGAGACTCTAAAAATGTGTGTTTATAAATTACCAACAAGTTTTCAAGAAGTCGCAATTAAGTCCAAACAATAAACGTTCAAAAACGGGATATTCGGGACCCGAAATTCAAGTTTCAAAACCATTTAATATAAAAATTCGGACACCATTTGGTTCTGGTCCAGAACTTAAAACATGATCGTTTTTATATATAAAAATGTTCCATGAAATCCAAAAGTGGAAAATAATGTTTTAGAAAGAATACGAACAAAAACTGTGACTTTCGGTAACTCAAAAACACTGATTTTTGCCAGTTAAGCCCCTACCGACAAACTTGGTAATTTAAAACCTTAAACCTCTTTAAAACAGGTCCATAAATTTTTCCAAAGGATTTAGAAAACTCAAAACGTCATAAAATTAGTCATAACGGTCAAACCGGTGAAACTGGCACCTTACCGGGTAAACCGACGGTCAAATTTTACAAAATATAAGTTATTATATTTTGAAATCATTATTTCATAAATAATACATATATTTTTATGTTTTAAATGATTTTTCTTAAAAATGCGACTAATACCGTGTATTTATGCGCGGTGAGCCTTAATAAATGAAGAAATTTATTACTTTTAGGGGTTCAAAACTCTATATATATCTAATGAACTTAAATATTGTATTTTCGCGCCATTTTATGAAAATAAATATATATTCATTATGATATTTTCTACACACGAAAACCCGGACTTTATTTATTTGTTCAAATAAATAATCATTTTCTTAACTTCCAACTATTTGTTATTCAACAAATCAAAATTCATGATTTCTGACGATACCACCGGGTAACATAAGTCAAGACTTGACCTGAACATTGGGTGACATGACTGTTACCCAATGCAACCGACCAAAACGTCTTAATGTTATATATTGTAGACACTGCTAGGTCAACCTTTCAAATATCCAGCGTGATATCAGTCATTTCATCACCTAGCCAGGTGAGTTTCACGGCCCCTTTTACTTTTCTGTTTTCAAATTATGGGGGAGAATTCAATGAATGCCTTTGAAATTTCATTTTGTCTGATATTATGATTTCTGTAAGACGTACTGATTGCATGTTCTTTTCATAAACCCCAAATCTGTGTATTCATGTTGATTCATGTTATATGCCTAAATTCCCACTATTAGTTGAATTCAATTAGTTCATTCGAAACGATAGCTTGTGAATAGATCTATTTGGGTTGACGACCCTGCCCCGACTTGGTCGCTCCAGTCCTGACTCCACGAAAATAGTCAAGAGGTACATTAGTTATTCTGGTCATTCGGTGTACATGGGGTTGGACACCAGGAGTGGGTAAACAGTTAGTTTTGAATTCAAGGTTCATGCTTGATCTTTACAACATCAGAGTCAACAAAAATAATATCATGACGGCCAAACATTTCAAACATTGTTTCAAACACCGATTCAAACACTTTCATGTGTCATCAAACCTGTGAACTCACCAACAATTTTGTTGACTTTTTAAATTTCTTGAATTATCAGGTGATTAAGGATGCAATTCAATGTATTTCTGCATAGATCCTGCTTGTCTCATATCATGGTCTGCTTGCCGCGTGTTCATGCATTTCACTTGGGAGATTTAGTCACATTACACCTTAGGGTTGTCATGATTTAAAATCTCATAACGTTGTCTTTTGAAACTTAATATGTATTTCCACTACTATTTTCCGCTGCCACTGTTTTAAATATTTAAATAAATGTTTAAGACTTATGTTTTCGAAATACAAATGACTTTTCTAAACGTTCACCTAGACGTCAATCATTCATAACCATGATCATGATGCCAAATCAGTCATATGCCCACATTCGTCCATTCTCGGGGTGTGACATCAACCAATGTGTCAAAACCTCAGAAATACACTTTGTGGGAACCAAAAGTCAACGCTCAAAGTTTGAGTGTAACTGAATCAAAATCAGGAATGTCCTTTCAGTTAGTCAACTACATTGACTCCAAGGGTGTGCCCAGATCTGTTATGGCCTCGGTACCCGACTCTAACTGATCTTTGATTCATGTAGGGACAGCCGAGAAGAACTTTCAACAATCTCTGGTACGTTGATAGTGGTTTCTCCCGACATATGACCGGAGATTTATCGCTTTCGGAAGAGGTTCAAGATTTCAATGGTGGAGGTGTATCTTTTGCTGGTGGAGTTGGTGGCAGGATCAGCAAGAAAGGTGTGGTAAATAATGGTAGCTTGAAGTTCTCAAATGTGCATTATGTGGAGGAATTGTCACACAGTCTGCTCAGTGTTTCACAGATTTGTGATCGAGAATATTCTATGTTGTTTAATAGCAAGGAATGTATCATTCTCAAACCTGGAGTCAAGATTCCTGGGGAGTGTATCTTGATGCGTACACCAAGGCGAGGAAATTCTTATCTTCTCAACATGGGTAATCCTCCGCCTTCTGATGTGGCCTGTCTTATTTCAAAGCAAAATGAAAATTTGGCATTGTTATGGCATCGTCGTCTGGGACATGCCAACATGAAGAATCTGACCAAGCTGGCAAAGGGAGAGCATGTTAGAAACCTTCCCATCAAGGACTTCACATCAATTGAGAAGTGTGTTGCATGTGCTAACGGGAAGCAGCACAAGTTACCGCATCGTCTGTGTTGCAACTACTACATATGGATCTCTTCGGCCCAATGCAAGTACTAAGTATCAGCAAGTTCTCATATTGCCTGGTGATAGTGGATGACTTCTCTAGATTTACGTGGGTGTTATTTTTGTCAAACAAGTATGAAACTCTAGCACTTGTGAAATAGTTTGTTACTCTCATAGAGAATCAGATGAGCAAGAAAGTGAAGGCAATTAGCTCAGACAACGGAACAGAATTTAAGAATGCTGAATTGAATATGTTCTGTGGAGAGAAAGGTATAGAAAGGTAATACAGTGCTCCGTACACGCCTCAACAGAATGGTGTTGCTGAAAGAAGAATCAGAACACTCATTGAAGCTGCAAGAACTATGTTGTGTGAAGCAAGATTGCCAATTTTCTTTTGGGCCAAAGCAGTCAACACTGCTTGTTATGTGCAAAATCGGGTACTTTTGAACAAGCGGCATGAGAAGATGCCTTATCAGATTATTTATGGAGAAAAGCCAAAGGTGGGGTACTTCAAGACTTTCGGGTGTCCTTGCACAATTCTAATTCAATCTGATGTGGGGAAATTCGAAGCAAAGGCTGATGAATGCTACTTTGTTGGGTATTCTTCAAATAGTGCTTATCGGGTCTACAACAAAACCACCAAAATGATAATTGAGGCATTCAATGTTGACTGGTTGGAAGACAATCCAACTGATGCTGGAACTGGGCCAGACTGGATATTTGATTATGGGTTCGATGTGTTGTTTAGTGTATATAAAAAGTGGGGTTCTACACTATCAAATTTTAAATTTATAAACTGGTCATTCACCAGGGGACTATACCAACACACTAAGGCAAGTATACCTGTCGTGCGTAGCACAGTATTGGTAAACACCGGGTTGTCGAACCTCAGGGACACGAACTTGTTGAAAACAGTCGATTTATAATTCAGCCGGTTTTTGGTTTTATTTTGAAATT
Organism: Deinandra increscens subsp. villosa; assembly: GCA_039602395.1. Classification (NCBI taxonomy): domain Eukaryota; kingdom Viridiplantae; phylum Streptophyta; class Magnoliopsida; order Asterales; family Asteraceae; genus Deinandra; species Deinandra increscens. The sequence continues at coordinate 3,437 of JBCNJP010000060.1, read as the reverse complement.
GATTTTAATTTAGGAAACTGAAAATGACAGTAATTAAAATGTTGTTTGGAAAAACAGAGTTTGGTAAAGGATCACTTAGGCATGGCTCCTCCAACTTAGGTTTGACAGGTGTATCGGTAATGTGTTTTAACTTATCTCTGGAATGAACTGGTTTCCTAAGACAAGGCTACCGAGTTCCTATGGATGGATTCACAGTTCAGGGTTATAGACACGCCCTAAACGGTTACTACTGTTCCATGGTTAAGTGTTGACAAGGTTGCGGTTTATGAAGTGCCCTAGGCTGGATCCCGAGTTATCGGTGACTCAACTCACAACTGGTCGAAGGGTTAGGATAGGTATGGCCCTAACGGTCCTATAGTTGTGAAGCGGTTACAATTGGGTTGATAGGTTGACCTAGTAGGTCCTAGACACGACTAAGCAGGAACAGACCCGAGTTATCGGTGAATGCTTGACTACTTGACAATGGCAAGGGTATCTACTAGCTAAGGGTAAGGTGATTTCTCACTCATACTCTATGGTGGACTCCTAATCGAATTCTAGGGTTTCCCTGATGATCGTGACTATTTATAGTTCACGCGTACGCCGCAGGTTCTGTGGTTCGGCTATACAATAGTTCCCTAACGATAGAAGGCTTTGCAAGCTAGGGTTAGGGTTCCACAAGACCAGAGATTTGACTAGATACAATAAGGAATTCAATTCATCAACCAAATCAAAGCAATCATAACTTTTACTTCATAAATGCAAATGTAAACGAAAAACCGATACTTATAAAGTCAAACCATGGTTGGATTCGCCTCGCCTAAGCGATACGATGAGTTTAGCCAACCATGTTAATGTTTAAACATAAACAAATCAGATCTAAACAATAGTTCATGGCTAAATGTAAATACAATACCAAAGAGAAGCTCGAATGATGAAAAACGCTAACTTTTGCCTCGTTGAATGCTTAAAATCTTCAAGTCTTCGAATGGCTTCAATGAGGGCTTCCTATGGCTCTTTCTCTGCTCTCCAAGATGTTTTGAATGGTGGAAATGAGCCCTCTATTTATAGGGGCCGAAATCACGAAACTTCCAAAAATGGGTTTTTGGTCTGTCACGGCCTGCTATCCAGGGACAGGGTGCTTCACGGCCTGGACAGGGTCTTCACGGCTGGCTATCCAGGGACAGGGTGCTTCACGGCCTGGACGTCTTCACGGCCGTGAAGGCTCTCACAGCTTGCAGGTCAGGCCGTGACACAGTTTTCACCGGTGACTGGTTTGCGGCTCAGTGTCACAGCTTGGTCAGGATCTTCACAGCTTGGTCTAGGCCGTGACAGGGTGTCTCACAGCCTGCAAGCCGTGAAGTTTTTCTGCACTTTTTGATTTTGACTTCTGCGTTTGACCGGTTGACCCGAACTTTGACTTTTCTTCATTTTCACCTCGTTTTCCGTGCCAAACTTGTTTTAACCTGAAAACTCACAATAATCATCAGAAACAAATATAATTTAATATTTTCAAGTTTGTTTTGACGTTTTTCAGCCCGAAATCAATTATATTTTCATATCCAAAACCACACACATCAAACATCCCCATACTTAAACATTGCTTGTCCCCAAGCAATCATTTTTAATCTCGACACTACTACAACTCTATCTTAACCACATAGACATCTAGGTGTACATATTCGGTCCGCAAGATTTACAATCAATACTAGGGTTTACAACCTCACAGGTTTTAATGAATTTGAAAACTCACAAAATCTCTCAACCAAATAATGCGAACCATTTTTCTATCATTTTTTCACTCAACTCACCAAATCACTCGACCTATGGGTGTAATATTTGAAGTGAACGCTCAGGTCAAGCATATCTAAGTGTTTCTTGGGTTTATATATACGATCGTGCCGCCGAGTTCGTTATGGGATCCGACCAAAAAATGGAGGGGGATACTCAAACGTTTGCTCACATATACGGGTGTATGAGCTACCACCCAAACGTATATCTTGGCGTATACGTACAGCCGTTTCACAATTTTCATTGTGATTTATTCATATATATATTTTTTCTTTAGCTTGATTTAGGGTTTTACAACCTTTCAATACAAGACTAATTTTTTTTTTTGGATATATATATACTGGAGTTATGCAGAAAGTCCAGTATCTTCGGGCAATTGACGACCCGGAGAAGATCCATAACGACTCAAGGCGATTAATTTGACACGGTCTCAACATAAACCTAGAACATGTTTTAGACATACGACATCCCTCATAACTATGATTTTTTTTTCATTTTTCACCTAAATATATATATTTCTTTTCTTTTGTAGGCTTAATCTCACAAGGGAAATCGGGTGAGTGGGTTTTTTCTGGTTCACAAAACTCGATCGAAAGACTTTGATCATGCGATTTTTATAAAAATGAACTTTTGAGGAAAACCTTTCTTGCGACTTGCAGACACGATAAGGCACAAATAAATTATCTATGATTTACGTTAAAAACGGTGTACTTTCGTGTCATGTGAGATTGGGAAAAATTTTCAAAATTTTGGGGGATTTTCAGACTTTTGATGTGGTGAGGGAGTTATGTTCAATTTGCTTAGCCAACCCTTGCCATCCCCATACTTAGAAAAATGCAGTGTCCTCAATGCAGAAAATATAGAAATAAACAAAAGGGTTGGGTAAAAGGAACTCCCTGTTTGTCGTGATTGCCCATGATACTCAATTCCACACACATCGAACAACTTGCTGCTGCAATATCATACTTCAAGCCAAAGTTCCATCACCATGTACAAGAAATATACAGAAATGCAAACACACCACACAAACAAAAAGAAAAGAATTAAACAAGCCATATAATAATAATATAATAATAGTCATATGCATTCCATCACAAACCACATAGCCGACATCAAAAACCAACAAAGTTTAGAATCCAAAACACCAGACCAAACCAAAAGACATAGTGCAAAAACCAAACATAGTATCAAAACCAATAGAAATGTAATAAGGCTACGTGGATAAGCATGGATACCCCCTATGGGAAGTGGGGCATGAAATCAGAGGGGACATCTGATGTGGCACCCTGGGCATGTCTGAATACTGGGGGGAAGCTCGCTGTCCACGGGGTGGCCTGAATGTATCGCGCAGCTCCCGAATTTGATCATTAACACGAGTGAAACTCGCGTTCTGCTGGTAACGGAGTTCGGTAAGCTGCTGATCAAAGTGTTGAGTTAAGTCCCCAAACCTGTTGTCAATGTGAGCCTGTAGATGAGATATGCAGGCCAGGACATCCGCCGAGGTGGGCTGTGGTATATCATGGATGTCCTCAGGCTCTGGCACCCTATAGCCCCACTGCTGCGGAACCGGGCGCTCTAATGCGTCCAATAAACCCTCCCAACTGCGGTTCTCGATCTGCTCGTCCAAAGTAAGGGCTCCAGAAAAGTCTCCCTCAGAAGCGGGAGTG
>JBCNJP010000059.1:74244-87000 GCA_039602395.1 Deinandra increscens subsp. villosa | reverse complement strand
TGGCTCTTTCTCTGCTCTCCAAGATGTTTTGAATGGTGGAAATGAGCCCTCTATTTATAGGGGCCGAAATCACGAAACTTCCAAAAATGGGTTTTTGGTCTGTCACGGCCTGGCTATCCAGGGACAGGGTGCTTCACGGCCTGGACAGGGTCTTCACGGCCTGGCTATCCAGGGACAGGGTGCTTCACGGCCTGGACAGGTTCTTCACGGCCGTGAAGGCTCTTCACAGCTTGCAGGTCAAGCCGTGACACAGTTTTCACCGGTGACTGGTTTGCGGCTCAGTGTCACAGCTTGGTCAGGATCTTCACAGCTTGGTCTAGGCCGTGACAGGGTGTCTCACAGCCTGCAAGCCGTGAAGTTTTTCTGCACTTTTTTGATTTTGACTTCTGCGTTTGACCGGTTGACCCGAACTTTGACTTTTCTTCATTTTCACCTCGTTTTCCGTGCCAAACTTGTTTTAACCTGAAAACTCACAATAATCATCAGAAACAAATATAATTTAATATTTTCAAGTTTGTTTTGACGTTTTTCAGCCCGAAATCAATTATATTTTCATATCCAAAACCACACACATCAGGGTCATTATTTGAAGGTTTCAACTTCTCAAATATGTTTCCTAGTCTGGGAGAAGAAGAAGACATCATTGCTCCAGCTCGTGAAGTAAGACCATCTGTGGAAAATGTTAGAGACAGTTTATCAGCAGCAACTCCTAAGGATGATAATGTGGATGTTCCATAATCTTTAGGAACTCATGATGATCAGAAGGAGTCAGAAATCCAAGGTATGAATGATAATGTTAATGATACTAACCTGCCTGTTTCTGTTTCAGTACCATATGTACAAGCCACAAGAATCAACACCTCTCAGCAATGTGGTCGGACCAGTGTCAGTAAGTGTTACTACTAGAAGCCGCGTGGGTGACATCAACTTCTGCATGTACTCATGTTTTATCTCCCAGATAGAGCCTCCAAATGTGATGGTAGCACTTAAAGATCCAAGTTGGATAGAGGCTATGCACAATGAACTTAATCAATTCTCAAAATTGGGAGTGTGGCGTCTGGTGAAAAGACCAGAAGATAAAAAGGTTATACCCACGAGATGGTTGTATAAGAACAAGAAAGATGATACGGGTGTGATTGTGAGAAACAAAGCCAGGTTGATTGTTCAAGGCCACAGACAGGTTTACGGGATTGATTATGATGAGGTGTACGCACCAGTGGCCATGTTGGAAGCAATTCGAATATTCCTTGCTGTAGCAACATATCTCAACTTCACAATGCATCAGATGGATGTGAAGACAACTTTCCTCTATGCTAAAATGAATGAAGAGGTCTATGTGGCTCAACCGCCAGGGTTCGTAGATGAAGAGCATCCAGATCATGTGTATCTTCTGGATAAAGCTTTGTATGGTTTGCATCAAGGTCCCCGCACGTGGTATGAGACTCTATCAAAGCATTTGGTGGAAAATGGTTATACAAGGGGAGTGGTTGATCAAACCTTGTTCAGAAAGAAGGTGAAAGATGATATCATTATGGTGCAAGTGTATGTGGATGACATCATCTACGGGTCAACGAATGAAGAATTATGCACCGAGTTTGAGGATATCATGAGAAAGAAATTTGAGATGAGCGATCAAGGGGAGATGAACTTTTTCCTGGCATTACAAGTGAAACAAGATGAATCTGGGATTCTCATTCATCAAGCAAAATATGTGAATGAGATTCTGGAAAAGTACAAGATGCAGGACTCCAAGCCCATATCCACTCCCATGGCATCCAGACCACTACTGACAGCAGATGCAGATGGAGAATCAGTGAGTGAAATCATGTATCGTTCAATCATCGGTTCACTCATGTATTTGACAGCAAGCAGGCCCGATATCATGCATGCAGTATGTGTGTGTGTGCACGTTACCAGGCTAATCCTAAACTCTCTCACTTAGCTGCTGTTAAACGTATTTTTAGGTATCTGAAGGGCAAGCCTCGGCTTGGACTTTGGTATCCTAAGAATATTGATTTTCAATTGTTTGCATTTACTGACAGTGATTATGGAGGTAGTGATCTTGACAGGAAATCTACAACTGGTGGGTGTCAGTATTTAGGAGACAGACTCATCTCATGGCAGAGCAAGAAGCAGCATACCGTTTCCAAGTCAACTGTCGAAGCTGAATATGTGGCAGCATCAGCTGGATGCTCGCAGGTAGTATGGATTCAGAATTAGCTCACTGACTATGGTATGGAATTTCTTAATACTCCAATTTTTTGTGATAATGTTGCTGCTCTGCAAATTGTCAAGAATCCTGTTCAACAATAAAAAACAAAGCACATAGATATCAAGGTACATTTCATTCGTGATTGCTATGCTAGGAAGTTGATTCAGCTTGAAAAGGTAAACTCCGATCAAAATGTTTCTGACCTTTTCACAAAACCCCTTCCTCGTCCAAACTTTGAAATGTGTGTTGAAGGCCTAAGGATGATTGCCTTCGAGGAATGATCTGATCAAAACTGTTTGTACATAGTTTTGTTTTTATGTTTACTCACTTTTGGTTTAAGTTTTATTAAAAAAAAGGGTGTTTATGTTTCAAAAGCCTCATAAAAACAGGGGAAGAGATGTTATAGTTTCAGAAAATCAGAAAATCTGTTTGAGGTTTTTATGAAGTCTTTTGTGTTTGTCTTAAGTTGATAGGAAGTGATATAAATGTCCAAGACTATCGGAGACTGACACGTGTAAGGCTGAAGTGAAAGATTGCTCAAAGATGATGTGTCGCTAAGCTCAACCAAAAACTATGATCATCTAAGTAAGTGCACTAAACATAAATTTTATAATGTTTAGTTTTCCATCCTAGTCTACATGGTTTAAAAAAACTGAGTCCCAACAAAAATGGGTTGAGAGTGGTATCTCAAAAATGGGTTAGGAGTGGTATCTACCTAGTATTCACTCTCTCACACGCCATGTTTACGCTTTTATGACAACACCGCAGAAAAGAAAAAGAAAAATAAAAAAAACGATGAAAAGAAAAAAGAAAAAATAATAAAATAATTATTTTGTTTGGTCTTCTCTGCGTGCTTATGCGGCCGACCTGATCACCAACTGATAATTAAGAAAATAAGTGGTAGTCATAGCGGTGTTGCTTGGTTCCTCAAGTTGGGGGTTTGTGAATCCTCAATAAACTCTGAGGTTGGGTAGGTTTTGCTATGAACAAATGGGGGTGGGGACGGTTAAACATGACGGTAATTTTGTACCATAATTAAGCACTTAAAAAAATAAAAATGACTGGATGTGAGTTTATGCGGTCAAAATTCTGGCAATCGTCTAGAGCTTCGAGTAACGGAAGCTGAAAAGGGTTCCTCAGTCAAAGATAAGTCTGGTTTGATCCATGAAAAACATCAACTTTCAAGGCAAGTGAATATTTAATTTCTGCAATTAGGTTATCTTTGTTTTATAATTTTTTTAAGTCTCTGACTGTTTAAAAAAATTAAATTTTTATAATCAAGATCAGGTACTCGGGGTATGAGTTTGAGGGGAAGTTTTGTAATTTCTCAAAATTTTCAAAAATTAACAATGTTCAAGTGTTTATACATTTAAAAGAGGTTTGGGGATATTTCACAGTTTTGAAAACTTCAAGGGGGCATTGTGCAAAATTTTTTAAAAACAAAACCCTCTTACCCCTTCCATTTACGATTTCTTCATCCCATCTCTCTCTACGTTTACGACTCCACACCGAAACCCTAGCCACCGTCCCTTCTCTTGCCGGAAAAGGGATTTCGGGTATCTCCGGCCTATTTCTGTGAGATTCGTTCACACAACTACCTTCGTAATCGATTTCCGACCACAAAACCCTCAAAACCCCTTTTCAATCGATTGTTTCGTCGGAGTATTCTCAGTTTTTTTTTGTGTGCTCGGTGATCATCCTCTTTTTCTTCGTGTTTCGTGTCAAATATTCAAAGATTAGAAGCTGTTTTTGTGTCGATTGTTGTTGAAAGGTAGTTTTTTAAGGTTCAGTTGCATTTTTATGTGTGGTTGATGTGTTTTTTAAGATGTTGCAGGTACATCAATGGAGGTTTCTCGATGTTTACGATTATCGGGAGGTTGAAGACGAACGTTGGCGTTTACTATCGGCGTTCCCGATGATTGATTACGATCGGGTTTACGTTCAGGCTTACGATCAGTGTTTACGATCGGGCCTACCATTTAGGATTGGGTTGTGCTTGACACTGATCATGAACACATAATTGGTGTAAGGATCGAAATCTCTCCTCACACGATATCAAGTCGACTAATCACCGTGCGGAATCCGGTGATTAGTGATGATTCAAGAATAGTCAAGATGTAAAGCAAATAGAAAAGCAATAAATAACACACAAACCGATTTGAATCACTTGAAGACTTTGATTGCTAAACACCTTGAAAGCCGAAATTCTCTTAGGAATTTCGTAATACCTTCAAACGCAAAATAGACACACAAGAACACCAAAGAGAATCAACCCCTAAAATGTGGGGAGGGTTTCCTTTTTATAGGGATTCTCCATCTTGGAGAACAAGACACCCTGGAAACCCTAAATCCCATCTTATTCCCGTATTTGCACCTATAGGCCCACTAAACTACATCTAAACACTTTCTAATTGAGCCCAAACATGCCTAAAATGGCCCAATGACCTAATATACCCATAACCCAACTCATTTTCACTTATTCCAACACATAGGCCTTCAGAATACTCCGCCAAGTGATGATTTAATACACAAGCCACAAATTATTCCCTTACAATCTTCCCCTTGGCTTGTGCTATTAAATATCTTCTACTTTCAATCTTCAGACTTCAGTCTTCTCCTTGGCTTGAACATGGGTTGGTGAAGATTCTTTTCTTGAACGATCTTCATTGGGCAGCAACGATCGAGTTCTGGGAGTTTTCTCTCAATCAGCATCAGCTTGGACTTCAAATGACAAACAAATAATGAGAGGAGGATTCTCAAATACTTGCTTCTTCTTGAAACATGACGAGTCCTTGCTAAACCATCAGTAACTGTCTTGACTTGTATGAGACTTCAGAGGATAAATTTTGAAAACCTCTGTCTTGGCATTTGTGACTACTCTGCATCTTTTCTTCAATTAGCTTCCCCTAAACCTGAGAACGGTGTCTTTGGACGCTTTACTTGAACAACCAACAAACTTCCCCTGAGCATAGGGTAAGTCCTTTTCCGGCTGGTTCTTCAACACAAACAGTAGCAACACTCATTAACTTTTCTTCTCCATGACATCTCATTTAACCTGTCATGCACAACATGGAACAAACACTAACCAGACATGATGACTGGTTATCGGGTTAGCATTATTTAACCAAACAACTTCCCCTGAACCCGAGGGGGAGGTCACACCTTCTTGCACAAAACCCAAAAAGAACTTATTAAAACCTTTAAATTAACCTGGCCATGGTTGAAAAATAAACAATAAAAACTTAAGATAATACAAAAAATAAATAAATAAATAAAAACAAACATACCAAATTACTAAACGAGAAGGTTTCTATGGGATCAAACCGTATGAATCTGACTGAGGAACCCTTTTCAGCTTCTGTTACTCGAACACGTCTAGGTGATTGCCAATATACTGATCCACTTTAAACTGAAACCCTTTTCTTAATCAGGCTGTTTGTCACTTTATTATCTTTTATTGTGTATTAATTATGAACAGCAAGAGGGTTTCAACAAATCCTAGGTACTTGTTATTACACACTATCAAGCACATAAATTCCCTACCACATATTTTCACAACCTGATCCAGAAGTTTGAAACTGAGCTCGAGACTTGGTTGAGAAGAGAAAGAATAGATCACATAGATTTTTGGGTATAATATACAAAGTCAACTGAATTTTTTGAAACATTTTTAATAATGCTCTCATCAGTGACAAAGGCTGAGGGATTTGGATTCTTGAGGGTCTCTTTTCTTGTGCTCTTTGGCATCTTTTGAGGTGTATACATGCATTTTTTTAATTTTCTTTATTTTTTTAATTGCATATATTATTTATGATGATCAGTAAGCACGTATGTATGGACAACTCCAGGTCATTGCTCACGCAAAGCAGAGGAGAGCCTTACATACACTCGAAGCATCCCCAGGTCATTGCTCACGCAAAGCAGAGGGGACACCGACTTTTTGAGCTCAATTTCACACTCTTGGAGATAAGCGTGTGTATCGGGAACTTGAACATGCAGTCAAATAGAAATGCAATTATCCTAAGTGCTGTTACCCAACAAACTGACATACGTTATCTTTAAGTGTGTAACGCATACCTTTTCGGATTTTAGAGCCGAGCCTACCAGCATATCACCATGGATCATGTCTTTCACATCTGCTTTACACGTGTCAGCCATCTCCAAGACGGAAGTTTATTTCACTTCCCTCCTTCTAAAGAAAACAAAAAAAAAATTAAAAATTAAAAAGCACAATTTAATTTTGAGGGGTCAACAATTTCATCGTTTCTATTCTTCCCCTTGCTTTTTGATTTTTAATAACAACACACATTTTTTTTTTAACACTCACTGACACAATACTAAATATGTACTAAAAACTGGCCAAGCTAACCTTCAAAGTTTATCTTTTGAAACTTTTCAGAAATGGGTTTGTTTCATGCACAACCATACTTCACATCAAATCAGCCAAGAAACAAACAATTTAGACAGTGTTACCTTTACTGCTGATTTTCTCAGATTTACCTCTCACAAGGAAACATACCCTCCATTGAAATCTTCATGTCATGTGGTAGAGAGATGCCTCCTATCCTGTGCCTGGAACAATCACTATCACAAACAAACAAGGGTAATGAAAGTCCTCCTTGACTGTTCCTGCACACTGTGAGAGATTAGTTAACCATAAGTACCCAGGCCATTGTTGTTCTGGGTATACCTGCAGAGTCATTGAAAGTTATTTCTTTTAAGCACATCCTCTTTGAAAGATTGATACTTGGGGTTGTGGGTGCCTTTGATTTGGGTTTCTTGGTGTTGTTTTTGGTGTTGTTTTTGGTGGACTTTGGTGTGGGCTTTGTGGTTAAAATGTACTCCCGCTGAACTGGCTTAAGCTGGTCATATGCAGAATTGATTTCTGGGTACGGGACAAAATCATGAGGTCTAAGGTCCCGCACTTTCTGCACATTTTGATCATGACAATCATTCTTATTTTCTGTAGGTTTCCCACCCAACACCCCACCATTTGTGAGTTTGGGACCAGCAACCTGTGGTCCCTTATCCCTTCTTAAAATTTTAACAGTTTTTAAGGGTTTCACAGGTTTAGCATCACATTTCCCAAAGTTGAACACACTACTAGTAACAGATTCATCAAACACAGTTGACTTGGGAAATGCTGACTCAGACTCAAAACTTTTTGAAGCAAAATTATCAGTTTTAAAAACTGGAAACTTTTGACTCTCAACGCAAACACTTTTTCCCTTTGAACCTGCTTCTTCATTTACTTTATCTGCACAAGAAGTAGAAGTGTTAGTAATGTTAGAAACAGGAGCAGAAATTTTAATAGGACAAGCTGCCAATTTCTTTTCGATCTCAGCTTTAGCATCCAAGTTAGTCTTGGAACACTCATAATCTGAGATCATTTCATGCATCAGGGGCATCGGTACTGTATGAGTGGACTTTTCATCTTTTATTTCAGTACCGAGACCCAAACCAGAGTTGGCTTTTAGATGACGCATACGAGCGTCTGTGTTGTAGAAAAGTGAGCTAGCCTTCATCATTTCTGACACAATCTTGCCGTTTCGCTCAACTTTGGTTTGCGACTACAGCGGGAGTATGTGCTAACAACGAGGCCCAATGGCAAAGTTGTGTGGATCCACAAAAATTCCAAACCATCTTGGGTATCCACAGGGAAGAAATATTCCCAAGCTCCCGCGTACCCAAAGAAGCAGTCCTGCCATATGTGTGGGAATCCTGGACATGTGGCAAGAAATTGTTTATATAGGCCATATGAACCCTACTACCCTAAAACTCATTTGCAAAACTACCAAGGGCAATCATATGGTGGCACAAATTGGTCATATACAGAAGTTACCTCAGGATATGGGATAAAGTCATGTGGTCTGGCCTCCTGCACATTCTGCACATTACTAGCATTATCACAAACATTAGCACACACATTCAAACAATCATTCAAACCAACCAAATTAGGATCAGTAGGCTTAGGATCAGCAACCTGTGGTCCCTTAATTGTAAGGATCGAAATCTCTCCTCACACGATATCAAGTCGACTAATCACCGTGCGGAATCCGGTGATTAGTGATGATTCAAGAATAATCAAGATGTAAAGCAAATAGAAAAGCAATAAATAACACACAAACCGATTTGAATCACTTGAAGACTTTGATTGCTAAACACCTTGAAAGCCGAAATTCTCTTAGGAATTTCGTAATACCTTCAAACGCAAAATAGACACACAAGAACACCAAAGAGAATCAACCCCTAAAATGTGGGGAGGGTTTACTTTTTATAGGGATTCTCCATCTTGGAGAACAAGACACCCTGGAAACCCTAAATCCCATCTTATTCCCGTATTTGCACCTATAGGCCCACTAAACTACATCTAAACACTTTCTAATTGAGCCCAAACATGCCTAAAATGGCCCAATGACCTAATATACCCATAACCCAACTCATTTTCACTTATTCCAACACATAGGCCTTCAGAATAGTCCGTCAATAGGTGATTTAATACACAAGCCACAAATTATTCCCTTACAATCTTCCCCTTGGCTTGTGATATTAAATGTCTTCTACTTTCAATCTTCAGACTTCGGTCTTGCTTTTTGATTTTTAATAACAACACACATTTTTTTTTTTTTAACACTCACTGACACAATACTAAATATGTACTAAAAACTGGCCAAGCTAACCTTCAAAGTTTATCTTTTGAAACTTTTCAGAAATGGGTTTGTTTCATGCACAACCATACTTCACATCAAATCAGCCAAGAAACAAACAATTTAGACAGTGTTACCTTTACTGCTGATTTTCTCAGATTTACCTCTCACAAGGAAACATACCCTCCATTGAAATCTTCATGTCATGTGGTAGAGAGATGCCTCCTATCCTGTGCCTGGAACAATCACTATCACAAACAAACAAGGGTAATGAAAGTCCTCCTTGACTGTTCCTGCACACTGTGAGAGATTAGTTAACCATAAGTACCCAGGCCATTGTTGTTCTGGGTATACCTGCAGAGTCATTGAAAGTTATTTCTTTTAAGCACATCCTCTTTGAAAGATTGATACTTGGGGTTGTGGGTGCCTTTGATTTGGGTTTCTTGGTGTTGTTTTTGGTGTTGTTTTTGGTGGACTTTGGTGTGGGCTTTGTGGGTTCATTAGAATTCACACGACCATCATCAGAAATGATATTCGTGGGCTGATTGTTTTCTTTCCCTTTACCTTGTAGCCTTTTAGGTGGAATTTGATAAATGTTTGATTTATCATTTTTAACTTCATCAAATTGTTTGGAGTGCTTCTTATACACCCCTTTATGTAGGTAACACTGATTTACCACCTTTTTCACATTCCACCTCTCTTGATTATTCTCAGAAAGACCACCATGTTTGGGAACCCAAATAGGTTTTAAAGCAACAACAGATTTGTTAACAGAATCATTCAATTTATGACTTTTGAAATCAGTTTTGGTTGGATGTTGACGTGACTTAGGCTTTTGGTTAACTTTCTGTACCTTTGGTTGTAGGGGCACAGACTTCTGCACCTTGGGGATTGAGGGTGCAGGCTTTTTGGTCACCTTATGCACCTTTGGTTGTGAAGGTACATGTCTCTGCACCTTAGGGTGTGAAGGTGCAGACTCTTTGGTCACTTTAGATACCTTTGAGCCTGTAGGTACCTTTGGCTGAGAATTTACCTTTTTGTGGCCATGTTTGTGGTTTGTGCCACCATATGATTGCCCTTGGTAGTTTTGCAAATGAGTTTTAGGGTAGTAGGGTTCATATGGCCTATATAAACAATTTCTTGCCACATGTCCAGGATTCCCACACATATGGCAGGACTGCTTCTTTGGGTACGCGGGAGCTTGGGAATATTTCTTCCCTGTGGATACTTAAGATGGTTTGGAATTTTTGTGGATCCACACAACTTTGCCATTGGGCCTCGTTGTTAGCACATACTCCCGCTGTACTGGCACAAATTGGTCATATACAGAAGTTACCTCAGGATATGGGATAAAGTCATGTGGTCTGGCCTCCTGCACATTCTGCACATTACTAGCATTATCACAAACATTAGCACACACATTCAAACAATCATTCAAACCAACCAAATTAGGATCAGTAGGCTTAGGATCAGCAACCTGTGGTCCCTTATCCTTTCTCAAAATCCTGACTTTCCTCAAAGGTTTGGAAAGTTTAGGATCACAAACACCGAAATTAAAAGTACCACAAACAGAAGTTTTGTCAAAAACATCAGACTTAGCAAAGCTCAATTCAGACTCAGATTTATTTGACGCAAAAATTTCAGTTTTGACGTCAGGAAACTTTTGACTCTCAATGCCAACACTTTCCCCCTTTGAACCTGCTTCTTTGTTTTCTGTATCTGCACAAGAAGTAAAAGAGTTAGTCTGGTTGGAAACAGGAGCAGAAATTTTAATGGGACAAGCTGCCAATTTCTTTTCAATCTCAGCTTTAGCATCCAAGTTGGTCTTAGAACACTCATAATCTGAGATCATTTCATGCATCAGGGGCATCGATACTGTATGGGTGGATTTTTCATCTTTTATTTCAGTACCGAGACCCAAACCAGAGTTGGCTTTTAGATGACGCATACGAGCGTCTGTGTTGTAGAAAAGTGAGCTAGCCTTCATCATTTCTGACACAATCTTACCGTTTCGCTCAACTTTGGTTTGCGATGTTTCTAATTGCCCTTTAAGTTGTTCAAGTTCAGTTTTCAATGTGGCAATTTCTTCATTAGCAACTGTCAGATATGTGTTTTTGTTACTCAAGTCCCTCTGAAGATTTTTTATGTCAATTTTAGCAGCTTCAAGTTTCTCACTTAAGTTTTTACTTCTACCTTTGTATTCCCTCAATTCTTTATCAACAAATTCACGATTTAAGGTTTCATTGAAAAACTTAGTTTGCCATTCTTTAGATTCATTTAAAATAGATTGACATTTAGGGTTAAGACATACCTCAGAGCTGCTGGCTGATACAGAATTACCTGGAAAAAAGGATGCCATGAATGTCTTTGATTGAACTTCTGGATTATTGAAAGGTGGGTTTTTGATCTGAAAGTGGGTTTTCGGTTGAAAGTGGCTTGATCGAAAAGTAGGTCGAAAAGGGTTTTCGGTCGGACAATGGGTTTTCGATTAAAGAGAGGATGGGTCGAAAAGGGGTTTTCGGTTGGAGGTAGCTGATCAAAAAGTACTTTTCGATCGGAATAGATGAGGACCGAAAAGTGTGATGCGATCGAAAAGTGAAGGCTGGATCGAAAAGTCTCGAAGGGGACTTTTCGATCAAGGAGCACAAAGGATCGAAAAGTCACAGGGGACTTTTCGATCAATGGAGGTTGATCGAGAAGTCTCAAGGGGACTTCTCGATCGAGAGGGTCGGATCGAAAAGTCTCTGAGGGGACTTTTCGATCGGTGAAGCAGATCGAGAAGTCACAAAAGGGGACTTCTCGATTGGGCAGGCTGGTCGAAAAGTCACTTAGGGGACTTTTCGAGCAGAATCAATGGATCGAAAAGCCACAAAAGGGGCTTCTCGATCGATTTAGGCGGCAGAGGAGGGCTTTTCGACCAGAAAACCTGATCGAAAAGTGGTAAGGAGGATCGAAAAGTCTCTGAATCACACGCACAGCCTTCCGAACCTTCTGTCACGAGATGTAACCTGCACAAAACACCTCCGAAAGTGCTAAAAGCTGAAAATCACCAGAAAACTCAAATCGTTAGTACTCAAAACCTTGAATCTGATATCGCGAGAGCCTCGAAACTTGCGTTTCTTGGCTCTGATACCAATTGTAAGGATCGAAATCTCTCCTCACACGATATCAAGTCAACTAATCACCGTGCGGAATCCGGTGATTAGTGATGATTCAAGAATAATCAAGATGTAAAGCAAATAGAAAAGCAATAAATAACACACAAACCGATTTGAATCACTTGAAGACTTTGATTGCTAAACACCTTGAAAGCCGAAATTCTCTTAGGAATTTCGTAATACCTTCAAACGCAAAATAGACACACAAGAACACCAAAGAGAATCAACCCCTAAAATGTGGGGAGGGTTTCCTTTTTATAGGGATTCTCCATCTTGGAGAACAAGACACCATGGAAACCCTAAATCCCATCTTATTCCCGTATTTGCACCTATAGGCCCACTAAACTACATCTAAACACTTTCTAATTGAGCCCAAACATGCCTAAAATGGCCCAATGACCTAATATACCCATAACCCAACTCATTTTCACCTATTCCAACACATAGGCCTTCAGAATACTCCGCCAAGTGATGATTTAATACACAAGCCACAAATTATTCCCTTACAATTGGATCGTAAACCCAAATAGCGATCGTAAACCCATTAAAAGTCTAAGTTAAAATAGTAAACATGTAAATAAACACGAAATGTTTTTAAATCTCATCAAACATAATTGTTTTAAAAGATAGATTTGAACAAGTCAATTTTTAAGAGCGAGTTTTGTTAAAATTGTGGTTCAAAATCAAATTCTTTCCCTTGAAAGTTTCAATTGAGATTTTTGAATTTAAAGGTGTAATG
>JBCNJP010000059.1:28210-73744 GCA_039602395.1 Deinandra increscens subsp. villosa | reverse complement strand
TCACATATGAAAATAAGTTTATCCAGATTATTGTGAATTCAGCGGACTCAACTCCAAAGATAATACAGAAGCAAATATTGATTAGAAGGTCTCATGTGTTATACGTTTATGCCCTCAAAATTTACAACCATCATTTACTGAGTTACAATCTACATTTATATATAATGAAGTTAATTAAGATTTGAATACGAGAAGTTTGTTTGTAATTAGGTTCATGTTAGATCATAGATCCACCAAAACGCAACCTTAAACAACTAATGATGCACACACCACTAGTTAGCCTAGTGGCAAAGGTGTATGACCCCTTAAGTGGAGGTCTTGGGTTCAAGTCCCACTTGTAACAAAAATAATAAAAATGGGGGTTACAAGTTGGGCCAGGGGGTTTTCTCACGAGTGGTGAGTTTCCTCCTGATGGGGATTGGAGATGATCGGGTGGGTGGTGTAATATCCCTGTCAGTGATCCAAATTTGCCGTTCAAAAAAAAAAAAAAAAAAAAACTAATGATGCTAAATATTTAGAATAAACTTCAGTGCAGGGGCTCACCCTCGGGAAGATGGACTACAAGCTATGGGTCATAAAAGGCCTTGTAAAATAAAAGTGAACGAAATGAAAAAAGAATACTTGCATCAACTGTGTTTAAATCGAGAATCCTGCACTTAATGTGATCATACATAACTAGTAACCGCAAAAGGGCGAACTTGATATGATATACAATACCTCATAATGTTACAACTACAAAAACTGTAAAATTAAACCCTGAACCCTTATCCTCTTTAGTTTCCTTAAGAATAGATCCAAATGTGCATATCATGAGATGACTATGGCAAGTTTTTGTCACATATCATAAGTCTATAACTTGCGTGAGGGCCCTCAGCTGTATCGCGTATTGCTACACGCCACCCTATCGCTTTCCCTATCGCTTCAAGTTCATCCATTACTGATACTGAATCACGGATGTATACGTGTCCCCCAGGTCTCAATATTCTATCCATCTCAACCATTATGCCTGTTATGTTGCATCTGATAATACAACATTCACCAAAATAAAGGGATTCAAAATTATGAAAAGTAAATGAATATTTTCAGAACTAGCATATGGCTATATTTGAAGAACCTATGAAACATACCTTTTTTGCTCGATAGAAAAGAGACCGGCTGCATGTATGAGATCATAGGTTCTTGGGTATGTATCAAATGGCTCACACCTGTGATTTGAAGTGATCAAGATCCAGATAATAAAAATGATTATTACTATTATTACTACTATTAGTACTATTAGTAGTATCATTACTATTATTACTATTATTATTAGTATTATTATCATTTATTTTATTTTATTTTATTTTAACAAAAGAATTATTACATACCAATCATGCATAACTCCTAGAAGTCCACGATCGTAGATGACAGGTAAGGTGTTCGGACCACTAACAGGAACAACGTTCATAACCCAACAATCTAGATTATTTCCAATTAAGGCTGCTGCAAAACTGCCAAAGTAAAGTAAAGATTGGTATTGCGAGAGATATACAAAAAGTACTACAACAGACAGGGAAAGACAAATATACCCTCCGTATCCCGCTCTCATGTCCATCACATTTCTAAGCTTGAAAGTGCCCCAACGTAGGGACCGTACGTAGCTATCTATTATTTCTTTCCAGTATCTAGATTCTGCTTTAAACAGATCATTTCTTGATGTGTATGCATCAAGTTTTATGCTTTGTAGTCTCTGAGGTGGATTAGTCAGTCGTTCGGGCCAGTTGGTAACATTTGCTCCAGATCCATCCTCAGAGAGTCGAGATATACATGATTTCAAATCAACATACCTGAATTGAAAACAATTTAATATGCTTGATTTTGATGTCTATCAAGAAAAAAGAAAATCCCCACCATATAAGGAATCACATAATTTAAATGTCACCTTCTGCAGCATAGTAGTCAAAGGGGCCAAAGGCACAAGCCTAGGTGTCCAGGTGCAAAGTGTCGCAGAAAAACCACCTAACGTGCAGGAAGGCGCAAAGGCGCAAAAAAAACTGGAATAAACTGGCCAAATTCAGAAGAAAAAAATGTCTGAACCAACCTAAACTAGACTAAACCAGCCTAAACCATGTCTAAACAGTTAAATGGCCTGGAATACACGTGCGCTTTGCTTTCTCGGGTGCGCTTTTTAAGCGCCTTGCCCCTGAGCGACGGGCTCACCCTTTGTGCCTTGAGCCTTTGACTACTATGTTCTGAAGCATCTCCTAACTAATTAAATATCACATGTTTTAAATAAGTTGGATTGTAGCAAAATACCAAACATCATCAGGGTCATCTTTCTCATCACACAATGGTGGTAGGGTCCCCAATTCTCGATTCAAATAGCAACTGTTGTTAAGGGGTTTCTGCCATATTGCAATATATCCCTCTTTCTTCACAAGATTCCAGCAAAGACGAGTTGTTAGGTTGATCATCTCTAAAGGAGAAAAAATGAAAGTTAGGTTACAACATAAAAGATATACTTATTTGTTTTCTCTACGAGCATGTTACCAAAGATATTTAAAAAAAATCTAGCAATAAATATGAATTACATAATTTTTCTAGGGGAGTGAAACTCAGGTTTCAAATATTGTATAAGTGAGGGCCTCATACATGATTTTCCTTTCAAAATGTAAGCTTCAGTGTTCTATGATCATTCAATAATAATGTCAAAATTACTACAGAAACAGGTTGGTGGATAATTTTCAAAACGTTGCTATAACATTTAAATTAAACAAGGATACCTTCCCATTGTTCTTCCAGGATCGGTTCATGCTTATAAACTGGTTGTGCTGCCCAAGCAAAATACCCTCCTGCTCTTAGCAATCTGTTGACCTCGAGTAGCAAAATCCCATCTTCATCATAATAAAAATTTAGAGTGCTCCCCAATATGCAATATAAGCAGTCACATAACATGGGGCATACCGTCACGGGTCCAATTGACTCTACATCTTGAGCAATGAATCAAGTCAAAAGCCTGGCTCGGGTATAAAAGCCGCCTTGTTGCAAAAGCTGCCACCATTGCAGGCACGCCACGTTCTAATGCAAATTGAATCTGGTTCTCATGTACATCTTTTGGAGCTACAGACATAGTGAGTACATTCCTAGAAAAAAGATAGGCACCAAAACTTGCCACACCACATCCAACATCTAATGCAACCCGTGTATGATTTCCAAACGCAATCTCAGGAACCATCTATCAAAACAAATCAACCACACTGCTAACTTCATCGAAAACAAAGTTCAGTTTATGATATAGAAAAAACTATACCTGTGAAATCTGATCCAAATACTTGTCTGCTCCATGGATGAATTGTGTACCACCTCCTGGAAACTTAAATTTATCCTTGTCTACAGTAATCCAATTTTGACCACCCTTATATTCAGCAAGCTGTGCATGTGGAACATTACTGTACCACACCTGTACTTAATTGCAAACCAACATCATTCAGCAACAAAAATAGTGTATGGATCAGATTCTTTAAGTTCCAGATCGTTTCGGTTCAGATTTCCCATGTGTAAGTTTAGTTCCAAGATTAATCACCAACAAAACATAGCAATGTAACATTATTCTTGAACAAAACTGAATCAAAATCCACAACAAATATGAATCAGAAAACTTAAGTAAAAGATCACCTCATCACGACTTGCTGGCCAGGGAATTGGGGCTTTGTAACCCTTGGGAGCTGGTACCAAGCAATTCAATCCCTCACCTTTCGCCGGACAATGCCGCTCGAACCTTTCCCCTTTCTCGGTGGATTTCAACCCCTTGATCGCCACCTGGTTATCCAAACACGGTATATACTCCCTCAAACTCATTGGACAAGCCTCAAACTTGGGAACCCTAAACCTAACCCCTTTATCACCTTCAACTACCATTTCGGTTTCATTATTCGGACTTTCCGCTACTACTGTATCAGGATCATACTCCCCTACCTCAAACTCATCCCTCATCACCCCATTCTCATCTACTACGCCTAGCCTCTGCACCGCCGGAGGAGGTGGCGGTTGCTGATTGGCAGATGAAGTGTGATCAGTTACTGTTTCTACTTGTTTTGTATCGTTGATTAGAGACTTGACATCAATGGTTTTGTTGGAGTTTTGTGAGATCGAAATGGAAAGGGTTTTGGCATTTAGGTCTGAATTCGAACTGAAAAATATTAACTGCTGATAGGTATCGTCGGACCAATGCTTACCTAAATAGAAAAAAGCTAGCGCTATGAAGGCAAATCCGGCGGTTTTTACAAACACCGGCGATTTTAACGAACCGAATCCCTTCATATTTGGACCAGATCTGATTCGCTCTCAGCTCTACTAGAATTTTAGAAATCTGTAATGCATTTTCATCATCAGTATCACCATAATCGAGAGCTTCAACTGTGCCAGCAATTCAGTCAAGTGGTTGAGGGCGCTATTTCTCTTTCTCGATGTATATTATATGGTATGAATTTCTGTGCCAAATCCCTACCAAGCGCGATTTCAGGAAGACGAAGAATGGATACGTTGTTGCATTGAAAATATGGATCGGAGTGATGATAGAGTAAAATGTGCAATGGAATTCGCAGAGTTGATAATGACATCTGATTCCCCTTCTAAACATAATACAAATAATAAAGATAATACAAGTTGTACCTACTGTAATATTATATTATATATCGGGGATTCTTTTTGGACACCTCAAGATTTCAATTTAACACCCTTAAATTGTTTCGGATCGGCTAAACCGGCCCGGTTCCGGATGAGGACAAAAAAATAACATCTGACCGTTGTCCCCTTCCATACGGCACAAAAGTAAACCGGCCAGGTTTACTCAAACCGGCCCGGTTTGTATTTATTTCCACACGATTTTCTCCTTTGTTGCTTCGGTAACTATACCTACCACCCAACCGGCCTGTATTGATCAGAACGGCCCGGTTTAATTCTTCTTCTAAAACCATTTAACCTCTATAAGTTGGAAGTTATAAACTGTTAATACAATCTAAAAACCGTCCATTTGCTGGGCTTTAATCTCTTCAAACGTGCGCGTTTATAGATTAAAAACTCTCTTCTACTCCTCGAAAACCATCCATTAGTTGGAGGTTTTGTTTTTTCTTACACTTTAAGCGTGCGCGTTTAAATAACTTTCTGAATATTAATTTGTGTAGTTTTCAATTTCAGAAAAAATGACCAACGAAGTTGTTAAGGCGGCCGAAAAGCCTAAGGAAACACCATCGGTTGGTACTCAAAGGGTGGGGCTAATGCCAAAGGCAAAAGTAAAGCCCAGAGCCACAACATGAGCGCGCTCACATGGTAGAGGATGACATGCCACTGGTGGCCATGATCACGGAGGCGTGTGCCTTCATATTGATGAGAGTATATTTTGTAACGTTTTTATATATTTAATTCTATACTTTTACTAGTTATAATATATTAATTTTCATCATATTTCGTATGGTTTGTGTTTCATGTGTTTAGAGCTAAGAAGTTATAAATGTGGAGATTAAATGTGTTGAGAAGGAAAAGTGAGCTGAAACGGTGTAATTGAATTAAACAGTAGCTAACCGATAAACCGAGCGTTATTTTTATTGTTATTATTAGTTATTAATTATTACATATGTTATTTCAATAATTAATAAATGTTCTAAAAAGATTAAATACAATTTCCATAATGCAGGGTTACGTGAAATCATATCAATATGAGAATTGCATTTGGATTAAGTTCATCCATGTGGGTTATTTATATTTATATATATAACAATTGTAATTCATAGCATGTGAGGCAATTGACTGTACATCATTCTAACCAGTGAATGTTTGACAACAAAATTATTAATGTAGCGTTTGGTATGCAGTAATATAGGGTGTAATGGAATGGGTCATTACATTGGAATGAAAAATGACATGTTTGGTAACACATTGGAATTGAATGGACCATTACATAAGGAATGTGGTTCCTTCCATATATAAAAATTTTCATTCATTAGGGGTGGGGTGTTTTTCTTCCATTCCCTCATGTAATGGAATGAAAAGTTTATTCAATTTAATTTTTTTATTAGAATTTTATGAAAACAAAAAAAAATTAAGAATAAAAAAAATAAAAAAATACGAAAAAATATAAAAATGAAAAAAAAATAAAAAAAATGAAAAACAATAATAAAATAAATATAAAATAAAAATAAAAAATAATAAATAAAACCAAAAAATAAAAAATAAAAGTAAATTTGTAAATAAAAATAAGAAATAAAATAAAACTTAAAAATTAAAATATTTAATAAAAATAAATTAACTAACAATTTAAAAATTAAAAATATTAAAATTAAAAAATTTAAAATATAAATATAAATCAAATATATTATTTTAAATGGAGATATTGGTAAAACTGTATTCGATTACTTCATTTATAACTATCAAACAACACGAATGAATGATTTATTTCATTCTCACATGGTAACCAAACAGGATGATGGAATGGTAATGATCCATTTCATTCCCTCACCCATTCCATTACCTTGTCCATTCCATTCCACTGTTCATTCCATTACGACATACCAAACAGACCCTAAGCGAATCAGTTTGTGCCACCACCCGTTGCTGCCTTCCGCTCTCTATCTTTTTAATTTACTTTCTTTCTTACGTATAACCCTCCATCTAGAACTTTCCGCCTGTTCATAGACTCCATCAAAATCTCTGGTAAATTTCTATCCCTCAATTGAAATTGTTACTAATTTCTTAACCGTTTGAATTTGTATCGTGCTTGCAGATACCATTTCAATTGACTTCGATTCGCATTCACAGGTACTACCTATGCTCAATTTTAGGGTTTTTAACATTTGGAGATTGTTCTTGACGGAGGTTGCATTGCGTTTTCCTTCTGTTATTGGTATGATAGAGTACTGCATGTCTACTCTTTACGGGTGTCTATGTCTTTTGCGTTTTATTTGACCTTCGCATTGTTCAATTACATGTTTTCCCCCAAATTGACCGCCGTTAGGTGTATGCAGTGTGTTTTGGTTTCGTGATTTGGTGTTTGCCTCATATGAAATTGGGTCTCTGGTACTGCATGTTTGCTGTTGTTAGATCCTTTCATGACCTAATTTGTTCTTTTTTAAGTGTGAGTTCAAATTGTTTCTTTTACTGGGTTTTACTTAAAATGAATGTTGGTGGTGGATGTTTTTGAATCTGCAGAGATTTGTTATCCTTTTTAAATTTTGGTTCAGCTAAGGTAAACAACTGGATCTTAATGACATCTCTTTTCGTCTCTTGAATACCTTGAAAAGATCTATGTATGGTATCTCATGAAAAAACAATGTAATCCTGATATTGATTTGATTGTAAAGCAGAGGTAAGCTTCAAACCATGGAATCCTGTTATTGGAGATTTATATGGTCCGTAAATACATTATCTTTGGGACTTATTCATATCATGTTAGCTGATGTTTGCTCATAGTATATACATGGTCTTTGGGAAGTTTGGGAAATGGTTTTTAGTTTACTGGAACTCTATATGGTCTTTAAATATATTGTCTTTGGATGTAGCATCTTCTTATGTCCTTAAACTTCCTCATAGCTCATTGTATTGGCTATGTCATCCTTATGCCATGTAAAATTGTCTTTGGGAGTTGAGCCACTTACCAGATTTGAGCCTTGAAGGCAATGACGTTTCTAACCTAAAATGAGCCTTGAAGGCGATGATGTTTTATTAGATTTGATCTCCGTCTTTAGATTCGGATGATAACTTGCATTACAGATGATTAGCCCTGATAGATCTATGATATTCAAAGAAACTTTAGTTTCTTTTGGGTACGATTCTTTGAATCTTACCTGTTGCCGTCATTCATACTTTCTGTGGGGGTTCATCGGCTGTGATGCTTTTCTGATGCCGTGATGGCGTTTATCGTAACCGGATATCAGATCTGAGCCGTATAAATTATAAGTTATATTGATATTTATATTTATATATATAACAATTGTAATTCATAGCATGTGAGGCAATTGACTGTACATCATTCTAACCAGTGAATGTTTGACAACAAAATTATTAAGCGAATCAGTTTGTGCCACCACCCGCTGCTGCCTTCCGCTCTCTATTGAATTCCTTGGCTGTGAGGGCATGTACTGTGCTTCGTTTGCACCAGTACATGTGTTACATTTCATTTTTCCAACCAGTGAGATGCTTCTATATAACAAAATGGGTGTCTTGGATGTGAGCACATTTATTGTGCTTTGTTTTTATGTTGGCTGCAAGCAGGTTTTATTGTTATGGCAACATCATAATGAAGTAGTTGGCTTTTAAGAAAAACGGTTACGTGATTCATCTTTGCTATTCGTATGATCATACCAATTTCAACTGTACAAGTGTTTCGAATTGTATTTTGGCATGGTAAAGACTTTTTGCAGCCATGATACATTGACATTCACTTTTGCGACAAGCCTGTTGATCATTTGAGCATTGTACAGTTATAAGTTAGACACTTGATAAGATGGTAAGGGCTGTGATGATCTATTTACAATGAGATAAATAGGAGTTGATTTTGGCGTGGCGAAAAGATAATAACTTTTTGCAGCCATATCCTCTTTTACGATCTATGATACTACCTCTCATTGATCTGAGCCTGCAATAATTGCCAATCTTTTTTTGTGTATTCTTTATTTTTTCCTAAATGCAGGCATCACATAACATTCCAGTGTAATATATTAATATATTTTCACTTATGTAGGGCATTCAACAACCAGGTACGTTTTCTTTACTGCGCATGGCATGTTTGGATACTAAAGATTTAGATGACTCTACAAGTTGTTTGTTTATCTATGAGAGGTAACAGACCTGTCATAGATTATTTTATTGTCTATTGGCTCTATAATTGCAGCCAAAGTATACAATCCAATAATATTGTGCATTGGCTTCACAACTACAGCTTCTTACTAATATTAATATGGTCATATGGTCAGCTTCCTAATGGGTTGTCAAAAGCTGATGAGTGTAGTAAGAATTTGTTGTATTTCTAATATGTGTACAGTAGACTGTATAAAAGAATACATAATTTGATTTTGGGATTTTGTTGTGTTGTCTTTCATGTGTGTTTGTAGAGGTACTCAATTGGTTCATGTAATTTTACCACTGTATGTACTGGACCTACTGATAATGGATAATTATAACAGTGAATATGGGTTAGCTATAATGGGTTAATATATGTATGTTTCTTTGTTTTACTAAGCATACATTGTTCAGGTGATTGTCTTTTCTACTATTTTGACATTGAAATTGAATTTTGCTGATGTGCGTTTATGATTGTTCCAGGTCTTACAGCCGTTGTTGCTCTTCGACAGTCATCTAAAGGTTAGGCATCTTTTACCTTTATATTTTTATGTTTGTACCTTTATTTTTTTCTGTTCGTTATAAAGTTAATAATATGTAATTCACATTTGTTATTAGCTATTAATTTTAGATTCTTAGCATTGTTAAAGACATTTATGACTGGTCATCTTTTTATGATGTTAAAATTTGTTACAGGTGTTTAACTTCACTTTTTTTTTCCCGTGAAATGACTTAAATGTTTTCTCTCTGAATCATTATAATACAAATGCAAAGGTGTATGGGAATTGATTTATATCTAAGAGAAGAGACAAAATGACTCCTAGGTGTTTGTTTGCTACTCGAAGAAGATTGGCGGCTCCTGCTTCCTATTTATACCACACTCCACACATACACTTGACCTAAACTAGAAACAAAACAATGGATGAGGAAGATACAACCCGACCCGTATCCATCCTACACGAGCCATGTTTAATTGTTTGGTTTCAGCTGAGTTCCTTTGTCTTAGGGCCGATTTTATGCGTGATCTGTTATTTGTTTGTTTCGGATCATGTTCTTTGTTGGTTGTTAGTATATGCATGTTGTTCCTTGGTTCATTTTGCTGTTGAACAAGTTTTATTTTCTGATTTTTAGATGTTTTATGTACCTGTTCTTACCTGTTTATATTTCTTTTTGGTAGCAGATTTGAGGATATTTTTTTCTCATTTGCAGGTATTGTTCTCTTTATTAATGGATTTCTGCAATTATTTGTGTGTTTTTTGTATGATTCATGAGTATGCAGTTGAATGAATATTTTGGCTTGCACGTTATGTGTTTGATGAAATGCCTTAGTTAACTATGTGATGGTCGTTACTAATCTGATTGAGAGCCATAGGAACACATTACTAATCTGTTTTTGTTGACTGTTGTTGGTGTTTGTAAAAAAATTCAATATTTTTGCCTTTTAAGATTATCTTCATGTATATAGCTTACCTACCAAATAATATTGAAATAATTTTCTGTCTTAATATGTGCATATCATGGTAGTTAGGAGTTAACTGCTGCTATATAGTTTTCATTGAACATAATAGGTTCGAACCAAAAAAAGATAATCAAGATTTATATTGTGGCATAAAATGAAACTCTTATATGTGTGTGTGTCTATGCTGATGATACTGCAATTTGTTTAATAAGTGGTCTATAAAGAGAGAATTATAACAACTTTTAATCAGGTGGAAAGATTTGAAAATGTGTTATGTGGTCTGATCAAATATACTGAAAGGATTGGGCTTATGGTATTGAGGATAAAACCTTCCTCTCAAGATTTACTAGCTGTGCCTAATGCCCGTTCAGTGTTCCTTTCGTAGTTTCTACCCTTTTGACATTATGTTGCTTATAAAACTGCAAGAGTTTGATAACAACCACAAGTGTGCCTCTCAATCAGTTTTATAACTACATTTTTATGCAATAGTAATGTATGAAGTATTTTTAATGACTTATAGATCCAATTGGTGGAGTTTGTTTCTGTTTGTTAATATTGTGCATAAATCAAAGTTTATTGATTTGTTTGTGAAAATATGTGATGCTTCACTTGCTTAGAGTATAAGCACTACAGTTAGTCAATAGGTTTGGTTTACATGATTATTTTACACGAAGATGGTTATTATTTAAGAATGTGTCATGTTTCGAAAGTAGTATGATTGAGACTGCCGAGTGTTATTATATGTGTCGTATGTAATCACAATGTTGCTATATTTATATTGTTCTTATGATTTCTTTCTATCTTTCTACTTGCAGGGGCAATTGGTCTATGCTCTCTTTAATCTGTTATGTTGTGCCTCTTTAAAAGTTGTTTTGATAGGTCGTTATCTTATAGCCTATTTCACACAAACCTCATTTATACATATCTAACAATAACATTTTTTCATTTATTTTCATTTCAATGTATCATTTCATCTATAATGTCATGACTGAATGCTTACTTTCTCTGATTCAAGATGAAATGCGTATCTAACAGATCACAAGAAGAGCAATTTAAACTCAATGGGAATCTGACATACATCAGAAGGAAGTAATGTTATAAAGTTTTAAAATCGATAATGTGAAAGACTTTCAATTTGAACTAGAATGTAATTGGGCGCTAACTTAGTCGGTTGGGCTTGTGAGATTTGTAAACATGAAAGTGGGCTGGAAGTGGGCCTCGCACAAGAAAAAAACGCAGCAACAAGTAGAGGTGCAAATTACAAATCGATTCCGGGTCAGGAATCGGTTTCGAATCGAAAACCGAATTGGTCCGAATCGATTCCGGCCGAATCGATTTAAGAATCGATAAGAATCGAATCGATTTAAGAATCGATAAGAATCGAATCGATTCCCACCGGTTCTAGGTTTCTGAGACCGAATCGATTCCCAAATCGATTCCAACCGAATCGATTTCAAATCGGTCCCAACCAAATCGATTCCGAATCGATTCCTTCACATTTTCATAGATTCGTTGATATAGCCGTTGCAAACGGCTATATACCCGTTAGAGAGCCGTTTGGAGCCATTTTTTCACCATTTTGACCCTATAACTTTGTATATATACCCCCATTTTCAATTACAAACATTACCCCACTTCTCTAACACTCAAACACACAAAATTTATCACAACAAATCACATATGGAAGGAGGTTCTAGTTACAATAGCGATGCCAACTTTGTTGGTAGTGGTGATGATGATTTCTCGGTTGTGAAGATCCTAACAACAAAGAGAGACCCGACTTTGTTCGGTGTACACTATGATTTGGTTGAATTGAAGAACGGCCTCACAAAGGTGCGGTGTAGGTATTGTGGAACGTTTTTCCGGGGAGATGCCAACGCGGTGTTACGAAACCATATCAACTTATATTGCAAAACAAAGAAGAGTAACCCGAGTTCGGATCAAACTCAACTTGGACCCGATGGAGGCATATGGAATTTCGATCCGGAGATGGTTCGGGAACAAATGGCAAACTTTGTGATTCAAGAAGGCTTACCATTTGATCACTTTGACAACCCGCGCTTGACACGCTTGATTCAACAAACGCTTCAACCACGTTATCATCACGTAAGTCGTACAACTCTTAGAAACGATTGTGTAAAAAGATGGAAGCAAGCAAAAAAAACAATTAGTTTTGGGTTTTGAAAATTTAAATACCGGAGTCAACTTAACTACCGATGTTTGGTCGGCTCCGCATGGTTTACCCGATTCGTACCTTTGCGTTACCGCACATTGGGTTAATCCCGATACGTGGCAAATGATGAAACGAACCATAGCTTTTGAAAAGTTTGACTATCCGCATGACGGTGACAACTTGTTTTACATTTTGGATAGTGTTATTCAATATTTTAAACTTGAAGGAAAAATATTTTCAATCTCTTTTGATAACGCTTCGAACAACACAAGTGCGGTTCAAAAACTAAAACTAAAATACCAACCGATTTGTCAAGGTGTCTTTTTCCATACTCGTTGTGTCGCACATATCATTAACTTGGTTGTGCAAGACGGGTTAAACGTTGAAGGTATTAAAAATATAAAAGACGATTTTAGACAAATGCTAAAAGATGTTTTTCATAGTGGAAAGAAAAGGTACACCGATTATCGTCGTTTTTGTCGTGATACGGGTTCGCTTTATTTGGGACCCAATTGAGATGTTCCAACTAGGTGGAACTCGACATGGAAAATATTGGATTGTGCGGTTAGGCAAAAACCTTCTTTAGAAATGTTTCATGACCAACTTGCTCAAAACGGTCTCGTTGTAACATTTCCTACTTCGGGTTGGGAAACTATTAAAAAATTAACCGATTTGCTTGAAACCTCTTAAAACCGCCACTACATATTTGTCGGGAGTTTACTATCCCACGAGTAACTTGGTACTTCACCAATTCTTTTATATGTGTGGTAAACTAAATGAGTTTCAGTTTGAAGGTGAGAATTTTGAAAATATGCTTGGTCCTATGAAAGAAAAGATTAAAAAATATTTTGAGGATTTGCCGGCTTGCTTCACTTGTGCCCTTGCTTTGAATCCTTTTTTCAATGCGTCCGGTGTTGAAGTTGTAATCGAGGATATCACAAATGCTTTGGACCTATATGAAGGTAATGCTAATTTTGCCCAAATAACAAAAGACCGTTTTAACTCATATTTTCAAAACTTGTATGAAGTTTATTATCAAAAGTATGGAAATATAAGCAACATACATGAGGCAATGAGTTCGGCAACGACTACTAGTTCAAAAACAAGCAAAAGCCGAAATCTTTTGAACACGTTAAGAAACGTGAGTAGTAAACGGGCCAAAAGTAGCACCCCGAGTAGTGAATTTGGGAGATACAAAGGGACCGATTTTCTTCAACTTCTAAACACCGATGAGTTTGAAAACTTTGATATTTTGGCTTGGTGGAAAGAGCATCAAACACAATTTCCCGTTCTTTCCGCCATGGCCCGAGACCTACTAAGTGTCCAAGCTTCCACGGTAGCTTCGGAATCCGCTTTTTCTCTTAGTGGCAGGGTTTTATCTATCCGGAGGACGAGGCTCACTTCCGAGTCGCTAGAGGTTTGCATTTGTTTGAAGGATCATCTAGACGCAATGGAACGTGTACAAAACGTTTCTAATCTTGAAGGTGAAATTGAAGCGGAGACGGCCGTACACGAAGACGAGGTAGCAACGGGGGATTCAATTCCACTATCCGATGAAGAAGAAAAAGCGGACTTACGATAAGCAAAAGATCGAGCTACGGCGGCGGCGGCAATGGAATAAACTCGACCATAAACGTTTAGTCGAGTTATCAACTTATCAATATCATAGTTTGTATTTCCTTTAAAAAACATCTATCTTTGTGTCGGTTTAAGTTTGAACAAGTTGGGATTGTAATGTTTAATCTTTGAATTCAATAAAAATGTGTTCTTTTTTAGTTTTGTATGAAGTTTAAAAAAAATTTAAAAATGCGAACGAATTGGTAGGAATCGATTCTGGTCAGGAATCGATTTCAATTCGGAATCTAATCAATTCCTACCAATTCAGGAATTCATGCCAAGAATCGATTCTTGAATCGAATCGATTCGGTCAAGAATCGATTTTGACCAGAATTGATTTGGTCAGGAATCGATTCCTGAACCGAATCGATTCGTGTTTCGAATTGATTTTTGCACCTCTAGCAACAAGGCAACAATTCACAATAAAAGATGGCACAACTGGATTTTAAAGGGAGACTCACGTACGTGAGGACGGCCGAGAGAAAAAGGGCGTATCCCTTTGACTGCTGTGCACATGCACCTAGATCGAAGACAACAATCTGCAGTTTTGTTTCTAGTTGATTTTGTGAAGTCAAGAAGAAAAGGAGGAGTTCGTAGAACAATTTCAAGAAGTCATAAGATAGGTTTTTCTTATTTTATTTTTAATTACTTTGTTAGCAGAATTTTAGTTGTTAATTATGATGAATAATTTGGTGGTGACAATACTTATATTTTTTATTATGATTATCGGCTAACTTTCTTTTAACTGCTTTTGGTGAATGGTTGTGTGGATTCGTTCTATTCCTAACTGTTAATTACTAATTGTTCCGGTTTTCCTTGCAACCGTTGAGCACCCGCTGAGCACCCGCATGCTGAATTTGTTTAACCAACTAGTAAATTAGGGTTTTAATGGTCCACTGTCATGATCTAGCACTTTCTTGCGACAGGAACTAAGCAGCCCATTAGAAACTTGAGATATTAGGTCAATTAGGCAATTGGGGAACATGTCTATGTGTTATTAGTAGTTGATTAAGTTTTTCCTAGATCGGTAGTCAACCATGATCCAAAAGTAGTTAACTTGTCACATAAGTAATCTTAGCTTTTGTAATTTTCTTAGTTGTTAAGTTAGTCAATTAGTAATTAATCAATCAAGAATCATTAAAAAACAGTCAAGGGGCAATTTTAGTTAATTCCTTAGATTAAATTAGTTTAGTTTAGTTTTGGTCAATCTAGGTTAGTGACAGTAATCTAGATTTAGGTAGTTAATTTAGTTAGGTAGTTAAATTCTAAATCACTAGTGACCACTAACTCCCCTGGATTGATACCCTACTTACCCTATCTATAAGTTTAAGTTTAGGATTATTTGTAGCGGTCTCGACACCCGTTATCACATATCTGAAGTCAACATTGTGGGGGAGAACTCTGGCTGGTATGTTAACACTGGTGCCACCCACCATGTGTGTGGAGACAAGTCCCTCTTTAGTACCTTTAAAGAGGCGAAGGGGACCGAGAAGCTTTACATGGGGAATAAAGTTACTGCCGACATCATGGGTGAAGGCAACGTGGTCTTGAAGTTCACTTCTAAGAAGGAACTCACGTTGAGCAACGTTTTGTATGTACCAGAAATCAGGAAGAACCTTGTTTCTGGATGGTTGCTCAACAAGTTTGGATTTCGCATTGTAATCGAGTTTGATAAGGTCGTTTTGACAAAAAAATGACATGTTTGTAGGCAAGGGGTATGCCCAAAATGCTATGTTTAAATTCTCTACAATGGTGATTAATAAAATGGCGAAAGCGTCCTCTTCTACTTATATGATTGAGTTTTATGATTCAAATATGTTGCATGGTAGATTAGAACACGTCAATTTTAATTTAATTCGCCGTTTAATGAATTTAAAATGTTTCCTAAATTTTAAAATAGACTCGAAGTCAAAATGCGAAACATGTGTCGAATCCAAACTTACAAGATCATCGTTTAAATCGGTTGAACGAATAACTGAACCCCTAGACTTAATTCACATCGATGTGTGTGACTTGAAAGTCGTCCCCACGTACACCTGGTGGCAACAAGTACTTCATCACATTTATTGATGATAGTACAAGATATTGCTATGTATACTTACTTAAGAGTAAGGATGAAGCATTAAACAAGTTTGTCTTGTTTAAGAATTTGGTTGAGAATAAATCCACCAAAAAAATCAAGGTTTTACGGAGTGATAGAGGGTGTGAATATGTTTCACCGTTTGCGGACTTATGTGCACAAAGTAGAATTGTCCATGAGACCACCGCACCTTATTCTCCATAATCCAATGGAATTACAGAATGAAAGAACCGTACATTGAAAGAGATGATGAATGCCACGTTGAATAGTTCTGGGATGAGCCTAGACATGTGGGGGAAGCCATTTTCATGACTAACTATCTTTTAAATAAGATACCCCATAAAGATAAGGATAAAACTCCTATGAATTTTGGACGGGCATAAAACTCCTATGAATTCTGGGATGAGCTAAAGTATTAGCTCCTTTGTCTAAGGTGCAAAGGTTAGGACCCAAAACTATGGACTGTGTTCATTGGATACGCAGAAAACAGTCTGCCATCCTTTGCCTCTCACGTCCGCGTCTTTGTCGAAATTCTCGTTCAGGATCGTCGAATGCAACTAGTAGCTCGGACTGAGAACTTCTTCGTGGCCGGGCACCAGCGTTGCAAGATTTGCTATTTTGGCTAACAAAAAACTAAGACTATCTTACAATTTGACGTGTCCCCGGCAACGGCGCCAAAAACTTGATGTGTGTGAAA
This sequence comes from Deinandra increscens subsp. villosa, assembly GCA_039602395.1. NCBI lineage: Eukaryota > Viridiplantae > Streptophyta > Magnoliopsida > Asterales > Asteraceae > Deinandra > Deinandra increscens. The sequence goes on along the minus strand of JBCNJP010000059.1, from coordinate 56,907 downwards.
GTGTATATGAAAATATGGTCTTACACTATCAGGTTTTAAATTTATAAAAACGGTTATCCACCTAGGGACTACACACACACGTAGGCAAGTATACCTGCCATGTATAGTATAGTGTTGGTAAATACCGGGTTGTCGAACCTCAAGGACACGTTTTATGCAAAACAGTTGGTCTTTAATTAAGCCGATTTATTTTTTGTATTTTGAAAATATGAATTTGAAATGTGGATGGTTTTAAGAGAACAGATTGAAGATTGGGTTTGTTTAATTCAGTAGTGTAAGAGGATCGCTTAGGCAATGACTCCCCCACCCAGGTTTAATCGATTGTATCGGTTTTATGCATACGCCTTGTCGCTTATTTGAAATGGGTTCCTAAGACAAGGCGACCTAATTCCTATGGACTGGTTCACTATTAGGGTTATAGACATGCCCTTAAATGGTTACTAATGGTCCATGGTTAAGTGTAGACAAGTTGGTTATGGATTTGAAGTGCCCTAGGCTAAGTCCCGAGTTATCGGTGACTCAACTCACAACTGGTCGAAGGGTCAGGATATGGATGATCCTAACGATTCTAGGGTTGTGAAGCGGTTAAGTTCTATGGATCAATTGACCCAGCAGGTCCTAGACACGACTAAGTAAGGGCAGACCCGACCTATCGGTGACTACTTGGTTTACTTGACAATGTCGCGGGGGGCTACTAGCAGAGGGTAGGTAATTTCTCACTCAGCCCTAAGGGTTGGACTCCTGATCGGTGACTAGGGTTCTTAACGATCGTGACTATTGCTAGTTCACGCGTACGCCGCAGATTCTGTGGTTCGGCTATACAATAGGATTCCTAATCGGTCGGTGCTCTGCAACCTAATGATGAGGGTCCCACAAGGCTAAGAAGTATCCAAGAACAATCAAGAACACAAATTTCATCAATTGAAACAAAGAAACCAAACTATTACATCAAACCATAATCGTATGTAAAAACCGACACAATTACATGATTAAACCATGGTTGGGCTTGTCTATGCCTAAACGATACGATGAGTTTAGCCAACCATGTTAATGCTTAAACAAAAACAAATCTGATTCGAATAGAAATTCATGGCTAAATGTAAATACAATACCGAATAAAAGCTCGAAATGATGAAAAACGCTACTTTACGACTCGTTGAAGGCTCCAAATCTTCGAATCTTCGAAGGACTTCAATGAGGGCTTCCCTTGGCTCTTTCTCTGCTCTCCAAGATGTTTTGAATGGTGGGAATGAGCCCTCTATTTATAGGGGACGAATTCACAAAACTGCCAAAAATGGGTCGTGGCCTTGATCTGGATTACGCGGCCGCGGGATGGGTCACACAGCCTGGCTCAAGCCGTGGGATTCTTACACGGCCGTGGGATTGCCCTCACGGCCTTGGTCAATCCGCGGGAATCTGCTGGTCCGGATCTTTGATTTACACGGCCGCGGGATGGACCTCACGGCCTTGGTCAAGCCGCGGGATCAGAGTCACGACCGTGGGATGAGGTCGCGGCCTGGGTTTCCTGTGACGATCTGATCAGGTCATACTCGTGGTCTGAGCTTGGCCGCTGGATGAGAGTCGCGGCCTGGGTCAGTTTTGACCAGATTTTGACTTTGACTTTTACGGTTGAGTTTTTGACCTGAACTTTGACTTTTTGACTTTTTCCCAATTTTCTTTGTTTTCTCGTCTCGTTTTTCGTGCCAAGCCCGTTTTCACCTGTAACTCATGATATTTGTCAGAAACGTTCACATTTTAACAATTTTAACATATATTTCCCACGTATTTGACCCGAAAATCATCATTTTTGATATCTAAAACCACACACATCAAACATCCCCATACTTAAACATTGCTTGTCCCCAAGCAATCCGTTTTTTAATCTCGACACTACTACGACTCATTTTAACCACATAGACATTTAAGTGTACATATTCGGTCCGCAAGATTTACAATCAATACTAGGGTTTACAACCTCGCAAGTTTCATTGCTCACAAAATCTCTCAACCAAGTAATGCGAACCATTTTCTATTTCTTTTCACACATCTCACAAATTCACTCGACCTATGGGTTTAATTTTTTTTTTTTTGAAGTGAACGCTCAAGTCAAGCATATCTAAGTGTTCCTTGGGTTTATATATACGATCATGCCGCCGAGTTCGTTATGGGATCCGACCAAAAAAAGGAGGGGGATACTCAAACGTTTGCTCACATATACGGGTGTGTGAGCTACCACCCTAACGTATATCTTGGCGTATACGTGCAGCCGTTTCACAATTTTCATTGTGATTTATTTATATCTATTTTTTCTTTAGCTTGATTTAGGGTTTTGCAACCTTTCAATACAAGACTAATTTTTGAACTTTTTTTTTTTGAAATATATACTGGAGTTATGCAGAAAGTCCAGTATCTTCGGGCAATTGACGACCCGGAGAAGATCCATAACGACTCAAGGAGATTAATTTGACACGGTCTCAATATAAACCTAGAACATGTTTTAGACATACGACATCCCTCATGACTATATTTTTTTTCCAATTTTTCGCCTAAATATATTTTTTCTTTTCTTTTGTAGGCTTAATCTCACAAGGGAAATCGGGTGAGTGGGTTTTTGTTGGTTCACAAAATTTAATCGAAAGACTTTGATCGTGCGATTTTTATGAAAATAAACCTTTAAGGAAAACCTTTCTTGCGACTTGCAGACACGATAAGGCACAAATAAATTATCTATGATTTACGTTAAAATCGGTGTACTTTCCTGTCATGTGAGATTGGGAAAAAATTTCAAAATTTTGGGGGATTTTCAGAGTTTTGATGTGGTGAGGGAGTTATGTTCAATTTGCTTAGCCAACCCTTGCCATCCCCATACTTAGAAGATTGCATTGTCCCCAATGCAGAAAAATAAAATCAAGCAAAAAGGGTTGGGTAAAAGGAACTCCCTGTTTGTCGTGATTGCCCATGATTCTCACTTCCACACATATCGAACACTTGGCACTTGCAACATTCCATGTCTCGAGCAGTCGAATTCCTGAAAACTAAAACACAAAAAAAACAAAACAAAAATAAAATTAAATTAAAAAGTAATTTAAAACATCGGGTTGCCTTGGAAGCGCTTAATTTATTAACGAGTCGTTAGCTAGACTCGACCCCCGTAACTCATTCAGGGGGCTTTTGGAGGCTCAGATCCTCCACGTATCCCTCGTTAACAGCTCCTTCAATGTATTCCTTCAGCCTATGTCTGTTCACTTTGAACGAATTTCCGTCTTCCCCTTGTATCTCTACTATCCCATACGAAAACACCTTTGTGACGGTGTAGGGACCAGTCCACCTGGATCGCAATTTTCCTGGGAAAAGTTTAAGACGAGAATTGTAAAGCAACACACGATCCCCATACTTTAAATTTTTCTTAACCTTCAATTTCTGATCGTGTGTCTTAGCAGTCGTTTCCTTGTATTGCCTCGAACTCTCATAAGCTTCTTCACGTAATTCCTGCAGTTCGTTCAGCTGAAGCAATCGTTCCTCCACTGCTTTTACCATATCCATGTTGACTGCTCGAATCGCCCAGTAGGATTTATGTTCCAGCTCGACTGGGAGATGACATGACTTCCCGTAAACAAGTCTGAAGGGCGTGGTGTCGATCGGTGTCTTGTAAGCGGTGCGGAAAGCCCAGAGTGCGTCATCAAGCTTTTCAGACCAGTTCTTTCTGTGGGCGCCACAGGTTCGTTCTAGAATTCGTTTAATTCCCCTATTAGAAACTTCTACTTGCCCACTTGTTTGTGGGTGATAGGGTGTTGCGAGCCTGTGATTTACGCCATACTTCTTGAGCAGTTTTTCCATTTGTGCGTTACAAAAATGAGTTCCCCTATCACTGATAAGGGCTTTAGGAGTACCGAAACGCGCAAAGAGTTTCTTTAGGAATTTTGTAACAACTCGTGCATCATTTGTAGGTAGAGCTTGGGCTTCTACCCATTTTGATACGTAATCAACAGCAACGAGTATATACTTATTCCCATAGGAGGAAGGGAATGGGCCCATGAAGTCAATGCCCCAAACATCGAAAATTTCACATGCTTGAATAGGGTTTTGAGGCATTTCATTTCGCGATGATATATTACCGGCCCTTTGACATGCATCACAACTTTTAACGAAGGCGTGAGCATCTTTGAAGATTGAGGGCCAGAAGAAACCAGAGTCAAGAACTTTTCTCGCCGTGTTATTGGCGGCATTATGACCTCCGGTTGGTCCCTCGTGACAATGACGTAATATCAGCTTCGCTTCTTTACCGAAAACGCATCTCCTAATGACTTGATCAGCTCCAATTCGATAGAGGAATGGGTCCTCCCATATGTAGTATTTCGCGTCAGAGAATAGCTTTCGACGTTCTTGATACGTCATCCCTTTCCTAACAATACCCCCCGCCAGATAGTTCGCGAAGTCTGCGAACCAGGGGGTTCTCTCTTCCTTCTTTGCAGGGTTCCCACGAGTAGAGATTGCGAACAGGGTTTCACCAGGAAATTTCTCATTGATCTTAGGCTCTCTATCTTGAATTTCGGGATTTTCTAAACGAGAGAGATGATCAGCAGCGACATTCTCAGCTCCTTTCTTATCTTTGATTTCAATATCAAATTCCTGGAGTAGCAAGATCCATCTAATTAAGCGTGGCTTGGCATCTTGCTTGTTAAACAGATATTTGATCGCCGCATGATCAGTGAAGACGGTGGTTTTTGAAAGCACGAGATAGGAGCGAAATTTATCGAACGCGTAAACAACAGCTAGAAGCTCCTTCTCGGTGGTGGTATAGTTTTCTTGGGCATCTTCAAGGGTTTTACTTGCGTAGTAAATAGGATGAAATCTTTTGTCCTTACGTTGCCCAAGGACTGCTCCGACAGCATGGTCGCTTACGTCGCACATCAGCTCAAAGGGCTGGGACCAATCAGGGGCTGTCATTATGGGAGCATTCACCAGTTTATCTTTTATCAGGTTAAATGCTTGAATGCATTTTGGTGAGAAGTTGAAAGGAGTGTCTCTTTCAAGGAGTTGGGTCATGGGGCGCGTGAGTTTAGAGAAATCCTTAATGAAGCGGCGATAAAATCCCGCATGACCCAAGAAGCTACGAACGGCCTTGACATTAGAAGGATGAGGTAGTTTGCTGATTGTTTCTATTTTCGCGCGGTCTACCTCGATTCCTGCCCTAGAGATTTTATGGCCTAGCACGATTCCTTCAGTGACCATGAAATGGCACTTTTCCCAATTAAGCACAAGATTTGTTTCCTCGCACCGGGCCATCATTCGGTCGAGGTTCTTCAAGCACAAATCTAATGAATCCCCATAGACTGAGAAGTCGTCCATGAACACCTCCATGGAGTCTTCAAGCATCTCACTAAAGATCGCGACCATACATCGTTGAAAGGTCGCAGGCGCATTGCAGAGCCCAAAGGGCATACGCCTATACGCGAAGGTTCCTACAGGGCATGTAAATGTTGTCTTTTCTTGATCCTCCGGTGCGATGGGGATCTGAAAGTACCCTGAGAAACCATCAAGAAAACAGTAGTACTGCTTTCCCGATAACCTTTCCAACATCTGATCGATGAAGGGTAGGGGAAGTGGTCTTTACGATTAGCATCATTTAATTTGCGATAGTCGATGCATACTCGCCACCCAGTGACAGTGCGGGTGGGGACTAATTCATTCTTTTCATTAGTGATCACAGTCATGCCACCTTTCTTAGGCACAACTTGTACAGGACTCACCCATTTGGAGTCTGAGATTGGGTAGATGAGCCCTGCATCCATCAGCTTGATCACTTCCTTCTTTACTACCTCCTGCATGTTGGGATTTAACCTACGTTGGCGTTGGGCCACAGGTTTGACATCGTCCTCCATCAAGATTTTATGCGTACAGAACGCAGGGTTTATTCCCTTGATGTCTGATATTCTCCAGGCTATGGCCTGCTGGTGTTTCTTTAGAACCCCTAGAAGGTTTTGCTTTTGATCAGCCTCAAGATTGGATGCTATGATAACAGGCCGTTTCTTCTCTTCATCAAGAAAAGCGTACTCCAAGTGTGACGGGAGTTGCTTTAGTTCCAATGGAGCCTCCTCAAGCACTGGCTCCTCAACTCCCTTTTCTCCTTTAGCTTCCTCAGTGAAGCTGACTGAATTCACCATCTCCACCTCCTGATATATGTTGTTCAAGGTTTGGGAGTCCTCCTGATTCTTTCCACATATGTTATGAACCATGGATCCAACAGTGGTCATAATGGAATCAAGGAAGTAGCATGTATCATCTTGGCTTACGGGGTGTTTCATAGACTCATGGATATTAAATGTAACCGCCTCGTCTCCCATCCTTAAAGTGAGTTTACCGTCATGGACGTCTACTATAGCACGGGATGTGGCCAAGAATGGTCTGCCAAGGATTAAAGGAATGTGTTCATCTTCCTCCATATCTAATATGACGAAATCGACTGGAAAGATGACTTGCCAACTTTTACAAGCATGTTCTCCACCATGCCCCTGGGATATTTGATGGACCTATCAGCGAGCTGAAGGGTCATTCGCGTGGGTGTAGGCTCTCCCAGGTTCAGCCTCTCGTAGACTGAGTAAGGCATGAGATTGATGCTCGCCCCTAGATCGGCTAGGGCGTTGCTTACCATGGTTTCACCAATTAAACAGGGAATCGTGAAACTCCCTGGGTCTCGCATTTTTGCTGGCAGTTTTTGTTGAAGGACGGCTGAACACTGCTCGTCCAGAGTGACTGTAGAGAGCTCTTCTAATTTCTTCTTATTGCTAAGAAGATCTTTCAGGAATTTGGCATACTTGGGCTTTGATGCCAGAGCCTCTACAAACGGTAGATTTATATGAAGTTGTTTGAATAGAGAGAGGAATTTGCTGTGTTGTTCCTCCATCTTCTCTTTTTCAAGCCTCTCAGGATAGGGTATCCTGGGCTTTTACTCCTTCAGCTTTGGGTTTTCTTTCGTGACAACAGGTTCCTCAGCTTTTGGTGCATCTTTAGTGGCCTCTTTTGGCTTTTCTTTGTTGTTTACCTGCACCTCCTGTGTTGTATTTCCACTCCTGGTAGTCACGGCATGGGCAAACCCTTTATTGGGTCCTTCTGTGTTTGAGGGTAGACCTCCCTTTTGCCTCTCTGAAAGGGATTGCGCAATTTGTCCCATTTGGCGCTCAAGATTCTTTTGGGACGCCAGTTGATTTTGCAGCTGCTGGTTGATGTTGGCGATGTCCTGATCATGCTTGTGGAATTGGTCGTTAATTTCCCTATCCCTCTTCTTGTTAGAGGCGTACATCTCTGCAATCATCTCCTCCATTGACAGTTTTCCTTCACGCCCTTGGGGTTGTTGAGTTTTAGCAGCAAACCCCGGTGGGTTTGAGCTTCCAGCTTGATTTTTGTAGCTGAACCCTTGGTGATTCCTCCAAGAAGGGTTGTAGCGATCTCCATATACGCCACGTTGCCCCTGAGCTCCTACGAAGTCTACGGATTCTACGTTATTTGGGCAGTTTGCTGTCGAGTGATTATCTCCACAGATTTGACACTCTTGGGCTTCTGATTTTTGTGGCATTACTACCTTGACCAGAGTGTCAAACTTCTTCGTTAGTGCTTCCAATTGGGCCGCCATCATTGTATCCTGACTAACCTGGTGCACCCCTGCTCTCAGTGGAACGTTGTTGCGAATTGAGGGGTACTGATAGTCATTCAGGGCCATCTCTTCGAGCAGTCGCTCGGCTTCTTCGGCGGTCTTCTCGCCCAGGGCTCCTCCAGCAGTTATGTCTACAAGCTGACGGGTTTGTGGGCTAAGCCCATTATAGAATGTCTGGACCTGTTGATACAGTTCCAACCCGTGGCAGGGACATTTACTCAACAACTCTTTGAAACGCTCCCAAGTTTCAAAGAATGATTCTCCATGCTCCTGTTGATAGGCGTAGATCTTCAGACGTAATTTGGCAGTTTTGCCAGGAGGGAAGAATCGATATAGGAATTTTTCCGCAAGATCGTTCCAAGACGTGATGGAACCTGCGGATTGGGAGTCTAGCCACGCCTTGGCTTTAGATCGAAGCGAGAAAGGGAACAGGCGTAGCTTGGCCTCATCGTTCGTCATGCCTGGGAGCTTGAACGTGTTACAAACCTCAATGAAGGCCCTAAGATGCGCGTTGGGGTCTTCATCAATCAATCCATCGAATTGGATTGAGTTTTTGATCATAGTGATGATCTGAGGTTGTATAGTGTAGGCCTCAATTGTGGCAGGCTGGGCGATACTCGGGCTCGCACCAGCCAAGGTGGGTTTGGTATAGGAGGAGAGCGTCCTCCTCGGTGGCTGACCTCCGTCTGCCATCCTTTGCCTCTCACGTCCGCGTCTTTGTCGAAATTCTCGTTCAGGATCGTCGAATGCAACTAGTAGCTCGGACTGAGAACTTCTTCGTGGGCACCAGCGTTGCAAGATTTGCTATTTTGGCTAACAAAAAACTAAGACTATCTTACAATTTGACGTGTCCCCGGCAACGGCGCCAAAAACTTGATGTGTGTGAAAGTGTATATGAAAATATGGTCTTACACTATCAGGTTTTAAATTTATAAAAACGGTTATCCACCTAGGGACTACACACACACGTAGGCAAGTATACCTGCCATGTATAGTATAGTGTTGGTAAATACCGGGTTGTCGAACCTCAAGGACACGTTTTATGCAAAACAGTTGGTCTTTAATTAAGCCGATTTATTTTTTGTATTTTGAAAATATGAATTTGAAATGTGGATGGTTTTAAGAGAACAGATTGAAGATTGGGTTTGTTTAATTCAGTAGTGTAAGAGGATCGCTTAGGCAATGACTCCCCCACCCAGGTTTAATCGATTGTATCGGTTTTATGCATACGCCTTGTCGCTTATTTGAATTGGGTTCCTAAGACAAGGCGACCTAATTCCTATGGACTGGTTCACTATTAGGGTTATAGACATGCCCTTAAATGGTTACTAATGGTCCATGGTTAAGTGTAGACAAGTTGGTTATGGATTTGAAGTGCCCTAGGCTAAGTCCCGAGTTATCGGTGACTCAACTCACAACTGGTCGAAGGGTCAGGATATGGATGATCCTAACGGTTCTAGGGTTGTGAAGCGGTTAAGTTCTATGGATCAATTGACCCAGCAGGTCCTAGACACGACTAAGTAAGGGCAGACCCGACCTATCGGTGACTACTTGGTTTACTTGACAATGTCGCGGGGGCTACTGGCAGAGGGTAGGTAATTTTTCATTCAGCCCTAAGGGTTGGACTCCTGATCGGTGACTAGGGTTCTTAACGATCGTGACTATTGCTAGTTCACGCGTACGCCGCAGATTCTGTGGTTCGGCTATACAATAGGATTCCTAATCGGTCGGTGCTCTGCAACCTAATGATGAGGGTCCCACAAGGCTAAGAAGTATCCAAGAACAATCAAGAACACAAATGTCATCAATTGAAACAAAGAAACCAAACTATTACTTCAAACCATAATCGTATGTAAAAACCGACACAATTACATGATTAAACCATGGTTGGGCTTGTCTATGCCTAAACGATACGATGAGTTTAGCCAACCATGTTAATGCTTAAACAAAAACAAATCTGATTCGAATAGAAATTCATGGCTAAATGTAAATACAATACCGAATAAAAGCTCGAAATGATGAAAAACGCTACTTTACGACTCGTTGAAGGCTCCAAATCTTCGAATCTTCGAAGGACTTCAATGAGGGCTTCCCTTGGCTCTTTCTCTAATCTCCAACATGTTTTGAATGGTGGGAATGAGCCCTCTATTTATAGGGGACGAATTCACAAAACTGCCAAAAATGGGTCGTGGCCTTGATCTGGATTACGCGGCCGCGAGATGGGTCACACGGCCTTGCTCAAACCGTGGGATTCTTACACGGCCGTGGGATTGCCCTCACGGCCTTGGTCAAGCCGCGGGATTCTGCTGGTCTGGATCTTTGATTTACACGGCCGCGGGATGGACCTCACGGCCTTGGTCAAGCCGCGGGATGAGAGTCACGACCGTGGGATGAGGTCGCGGCCTGGGTTTCCTGTGACGATCTGATCAGGTCATACTCGTGGTCTGAGCTTGGCCGCGGGATGAGAGTCGCGGCCTAAGTCAGTTTTGACCAGATTTTGACTTTGACTTTTACGGTTGACTTTTTGACCCGAACTTTGACTTTTTGACTTTTTCCCAATTTTCTTCGTTTTCTCGTCTCGTTCTTCGTGCCAAGCCCATTTTCACCTGTAACTCATGATATTTGTCAGAAACGTTCACATTTTAACAATTTTAACATATATTTCCCACGTATTTGACCCGAAAATGATCATTTTTGATATCTAAAACCACACACATCAATCTAATGAGGGTGGCTTAAACGAAGTAAGCGAAAAAGGGTTGGAAAATCCTTTGGACCTGACTTCACGACTTACATGGTAGAGGGTGATCCCAATCACTACCGCGAGGCGGTAACCTCTTCAAATGGGCCTCAATGGAAAGAAGCCATCAAGTATGAGATAGAGTCTATCTTACAGAACCACACTTAGGAGCTTGTCGATCTTCCTAATGGTTGAAAACGACTTAGATATCGGTGGATATTCAAGAAGAAGTTGAAAGCCGATGGCTCCATTGACAAGTATAAGGCGAGGCTAGTGATCAAAGGATACAGACAAAAGGAGTGTCTGGATTACTTTGATACTTACTCGCCTGTTACTCGCATAACCTCGATAAGGTTGGTGCTTGCTATAGCGGCTTTACGAAATTTGGAGGTTCACCAAATGGATGTAAAGACCGCGTTTCTAAACGGTGATTTAGATGAAGAGATCTACATGGAACAACCCGAGGGTTTTACTGTAACACTTTGGTTAATCCATTTGTAAATACCCGGCCCGTTTCTTATCATGGTTGATAATCAATAAAGAATCATTTCACATTTTATATTGTTATCTCATGTATTTCATGATTAAATCCTTTAATCACAATATTCATGACATTCGATGTTTCAATTTATCACAAATCGGATCTCTAACTCGATCGTTTTTTTTATTTATGTAAAACCGGAAAACTCTAGCATTCTAAATATGTATGATACTTGTGGGTAATACTAGTCATGGACACATGTAAATATATGTAAGGTTTCGCAAAAGTTCAAGGTTTAGAACAAAAATAGCAAAAGAATGATCTTTCATGCGATTTCGGTATTAACCGGGAGTTCGTACACTCTAGGAATTCATATTTTGTTATTCCATAACATTATATTTAAAGAATTATATATCATAAATCAATATGATGAATTTCGATGTATTTCGGTGATTTTTTGTATTTTTAACAAATAACGTACGAAGAAATTATTATAAACTATTTTTGGGCATAAATATTAAGGTTCTCAAAGTTTAGGAATTAAAAACGCATAAAATAGACCTACAGGGGTTAAATATGTAAATAAAAACCTTAGGGACCAAAACTGTCAATGCCTTATAGTTGGTCGCGGGTCGCGAAGCTGGGGCTCTCCCCTGTCGCGTACCTCCGCCCAAATCAACTATCACGTTGAGTGTTTGCCACGATTCACGACTTCTTCTCCACGATTGACCCTCTATACGTGTAGTTTCGACTGAATTGTCACCATAACACGTGTATATACATCATGGAACCTCTAACTACTATAAATACTGGATCAAAACATCATTTCCCCTCACCAATTTATCGATTTATCATCCTAAAAACCCTTGTTCATAACCGAAACTTGCCCTTCAAAATTCGTCAAAACCAGGAGGCTTCTGAAGCTGAATTTCTGCAGTCCCACGTTATTAGGTATGATTAACAATAACCTATCTCAATTTTTGCTAATATTGTGTCTAAGTACGGTTTTTAAAATTATGTAAAAATTAGGGTTCTTGAGCTTGTTTGGCAAAAATTGGGTGATCGGGTTGGAATTAGGGTCTGAATTTTTGTAGTTAATCCTAAAATAATGTACTTTAAGAAAGCCTAAGTTAATTTCAAGTTTTGGGAAGGTTTGGTATTTTATCTAAAAATTGGTCAAAATTAGGGTTTTCACGTCGTTGTTCTGCCAAAATTGGATAAACGATGTTGAATTAAGGTTTCATATTTTCAAGAATATCATAATATAATATTATGTATAAAACCCTAAGTTTGTTCCAAAATCTAATGAGCTTTGGTAATTATTTAATTATTTTACCAAAATTAGGGTTTTAAATATATTTATTTAATAAGAAATAAACCGAAAAGTATTGAGACTTGAATTTTTGGCATTAAATCTTAATTATATATATAATAATTATTTATGAGTTCAAAAGTGATAAATAATTAAGTATTATAAACACCAAGTTAATCGGGTACTTAGAAGTTCGTGCGGACCGGAAGGGTAGGCGCCTGTACTCTGGGTTTTCTGGCAAAGCGGGGGTGTCACATAAATCTCAACTGGGAACTGGCATACGTCACTGGGTGATCCCGGGGTGAGCGTTTACTTATAGGATTGCGCGTCTTCATATTATCACTAAACCCTAATTTACCTATAAAAGGGTAAAATGGTAATTTTGACCTAAATCAAATATAACACTCCCTGAATACTTAAACTTGGTTCATTTTGATTTCCCATATTCATATAACTTATTTGATTCACTAGGATAACCTCCAAGCTACTTTTATTTCCCGATTCGACGTATCTCTTATATCCTATCTCCTTATCAAGTGAGTATTCATAGCCCTTTTTTTTATAATTTGGGGTCCAACATGTATCTCTATCTCAAACTCCAAATCTATATTTATTTCTATAAAACAAAAATGCGAATCCTATGCTCGTTATGTGTGTTCTAGATATGTTAAACTTGTTTGGATTATTGTTGTTGTTGTGCTCAAACTCGAACTCTAAGCGTACTCATTAACATACCGAGTCGGGGTAACAATAATAGATCTATTGGTATGACAACCCACCCGGTAAATTGAAACGTATTTTCAATGGGTGATTGGAAACCTAATTGTCAAGGGGTTTGATACGCTCTTATTTGCTCTATTTCATTACTTGTTTATCATATTCTTTGAATGTTCACTTAACACATAGATCGCATATACTAATATTATATATTAAACCTGTTTTTACTCACCAACTACTTTAGTAGTTGACACTTTATCTTATAAATGTTGCAGGGAATCATGTTTGAGCCAGTATGTGATCACTATAGGATGCTAGACCTAGTTTAAAGACGTTTAAATTACTATACATATGTTGGTTATGTTTTGTCTGTTTCCTGCTTGTAAAATATTTCAATAAAGGGGTTGGCGGCGCAGCTTGTTGCCCGCCTTCCCTGCGTATTGTCTTAAGTCGTGTATGTTACTCAAGGCCAGATGTGTTTTTTAAACGGGGATACCATAGCTTATAAGACACAAAAACAATAAATAAATAAGAAGGCATTTTAAGTATATTTTAACTTTAATTTAGTTGTCATGAGCATCTGGACAGTCATCATGCCCCGATATATTCCGTCATCGGTTGGGGTGTGATATTTACCGCTCCTGGCCAAGAAGGAAAGGTATGTAGACTCGCCAAGTCTTTGTATGGCTTGAAGCAAGCTCCTAAGCAATGGCACCAGAAGTTTGACCGTGTCATGCTTGAAAACGGATTCAAAATAAATGAGTGCGACAAGTGTGTCTATGCGAAGGACACACCTAGAGGTTATGTGATCCTATGTCTCTATGTAGATGGCATGCTTATTGTTGGAGTGATGATAAGATGGTCAAAGCTACTAAAGACATGTTGAAAGCGAGATTTTAAATGAAAGACATGGGGCTCCCAGATGTGATACTCGGTGTAAAAATCACCAGAACCCCAAATGGTATTGTCTTGAGTCAATCTCACCATGAGGACAAAATCCTTGAGAAGTTCAACGCAGGAGATAAGAGTGTGTCTCAAACTCCGGTAGATACTATCCTTCATCTTGCTAAGAATAGAGGATAAGGGGTTGCTCAGTTGGAGTACTCAAGGGTGATTGGTAGTCTAATCTATCTTATGACATGTACCAGATCAGATTTGGCTTATGCTGTGAGCAGACTAAGCCGGTACACGAGTAATTCATGCGCGGTACATTGGAGAGCATTGACTCGTTTACTAAGGTACTTGTAGGGCTATACATTTGAGGCATGAACATTAGGTGTGGGCTTACTTGTTTATGGGCTTAGGTATTCACGATTGGGCTTACTTGAAGATTACGATTTTGGGCTTTAGTGGACCGGTTCTTTATGAGTTTATGATTGGGCTTAGGGTTTGTGTAAAGGGTACTATATAAACCCAAGTTGTTTATGTTTATAGTCGCTAGTGGTTTACGATTTCCAGCCTACCCCCCTGTAATTTCCGATTGTAATCATCTATCCAAGAAAGTATTTGTGTTCTTCAATCAAGATTTGATCTTTTGGTGTTGTGTTTCACTCATATCAAGTCTCTTTTCATCTACTTTCTCTTGAATCAATCTCGTACAAGGATTCCGCACTTGTTCGAGATCAAAATATCGTGAACGGTTGTTGATCCCGGACCAACAATTGGTATCAGAGCAAAGAACCACTGATTCGAGGTTCTCACGATATTGGATTCAAGTATTTTCTGGAAAAAGGTTCGAGTTTTGAAGGTTTGAAGCTGTTCTTCACGTTTACGATCTGTGTTGCTGTTGTTCTTGAGGGTTTACGATCAGTTTCTGGGTTTATTGAGTGTTTACGACTGGTTGTTCTTGAAGATCTTCATCGGAAACGTGTTTACGACATCAAGACAGGATTTTTGTGTGTTTACGATCAGAAATATCGAGTTTACGACATTTTTCAACCGGAATCAGGAGTTTACGACTTTGTCTGATCGGAATCAGGTTTACGATATATTTGATCGGAATCGGCGTTTACGATTGTGAGTTTACGACCCGCGCGTGTCAGCATCGTAAACAGGGGTTTACGATCGGAAACTCATATTTTGGATTTTTGGACTTTTAGTTTAAGTTTTCCTAAGCTTTCGTGATCGACCTCGAACCAAGCATGTATCAGAAATTGGATTTTGAGATTGGATCAACCACTCGTCCTCCTAGACTCACATCAGCGGATAATTTTCTTGAGTGGAAATACAGATTTCAGAACCATTTGAAGAGTGTTGATTTGAGACTGTGGAGATCTGTTGTGAATGGACCGTTCATACCAACACACACTGAAGCAGCAAAGGTTGGAGTTGTAAAGACTGAAGCAGAATACTCAGATGACGATTGGGAGAGATGCAACAAGGATGAGAGGGCTTATGCAATTATAACTATGGCTTTGGCACCAGAGATTGCTCAGGGATTTAAGAAGTACAAAACTGCAAAGAAGCTATGGGATGCTCTAGTGGTAGCTTATTAAGGTAATCCAGATATTAAGGCTAGCCGAAAACAGATGCTGAAGCATAAGTTCAACTTATTCAATCACGTTCATGGAGAGTCTTTTGAAGCTCAAGTTCAGAGATTCGTGTCCTTAATCACTGAAATGTCAAGTTATGATGTTGAACCTGAACAGGAAGATAAGAATTTGACGCTCTTGAACAGCTTACCCAAGAATTGGAATACAAATATCTCAATCATCAAGGATAACAACAAGCTGGATGAATTGACTGTTGATGAGCTTATCAACAAACTGAAATCGAAGCTGATTGATGATAAGCAGCGGGAGCTGAATCATCTGAGTTCTCTAAGTATGGCTGGAAAATTAAGTCAGGCTCTCTTGTCTGAAGATGTGGGATCAAAACATGCTGGGATCTCATCTGGAAAAGATTCAAGTGCCAATCCAAAGTCAACTGCATTTGTGGCAAGATCACAAGCTAGTTCTAGTTCAAGTGGAATAGTCAATTCTGAAGACGCAAATGCCACCAATGATCCCAACTTTGCACTAGGAATGGGATTCATGAACAGCTACCATGCCCTTATGGCTGGAACTTTGGTGCCTGCTGAGATGCTCTCTGGTGATCTAAATCAGATAAATCCTGAAGATGTTGAGATGCTTGATGTTTCCTGGCAGATGGCCATGGCGGTTTTTCGTGCAAAGAAGTTCATGGAAACAACTGGAAGAAATGTCTGGAAGGATCAGGACAAGATCAGAATGGGTTTTGATAAAAGCAAGCTGAGGTGCTTCAATTGTGATGAGTACGGACATTTCGCTAGGGAATGCACAAAACCAAAGAAAGAAAGGGCAGAAGAAAAGAAAGCTGGTGATGGTAAAGGAAAGGCAGAGACTAAAGCTTTGGTTGTCCAAGATTGTGGAGAATACCAGTGGGCTTCACAGGTCAGGGAACTCAGTCTGACGGGTGCCAGGATTGCTCAAATGGAGAATGGTGTTGATGAAGAGCATGCTTTCGTGGTAACTGATGAAGAAAACCTGGTTGAAGACAAAGAAGCTTTTGCTGCCGAGGTCGACAACACCAAGGTATGTACGAATCCCACTTATGCTCGTTTAATTCCTTGCCTTAGACAACTTTGGAAAAATAGTGAGATAGAACTGTTTGACATGCAATGCTCTAGAAGTTCGTTTAAGGGTAGATGGGAAAAGAGTGAGGATAAGGTCAAAGCACAGAAACTAGATATAGAGAAATATCAAGCCCTAGCCACTCAGAAGTCTGTACTGTATGACAACGCTAAGTTAGAAATAGTTGAGCTTAGTAAGTAGATAGATGAACTTAAGCATCAGAACAATGAGTTACAGGTAAAGTTGGATGTGAATCAAATGAGAAGCAAAAGAATGCTAGAAGCTAGTAAATCTTGTTCCACATGCATAACTGATGTTAGAATGGGTAAGGATAAAGGTGGAATAGGAATTAGCTTCACGGACAAAATTAAGAATAATGTTCCTTAAGCTGTGACTAGAGATATTATAGGAATGATCTTTGAGGAGGACCAGGTAGATAGATCTACATCTGAAATGCATGAAGCAGGACCCCCTCTAGATACTGTTTTGGTTAGTGTGAAACCCATGACTGAAGAGGAACTAGTAAATAAAAAACATATGCTGTATGGGCTGGGTAATCAGAATAGAACTGTGACATCCACAAGTGAACCAGGTCCATCCCAGGAACCATTAAACAATAATGTTAGTTCTTCTGACAATTTTGTTTCATGTGCAGATGAAGTAGATGTTCAAGATGTATCTGGGGAGGATGCTGAATGTTTGAAAGTCAATGAATGTCATGTGTCTAGTAGTTTAATGTCTGATTTACCTAAGGACGATGTTCTAGCATCTGTGTCTGAACTTAATGCGTCCAAGTCAAAACATTTAGTTGTATCTATGTCTGCAAAACATGTTTCTGATTCTAATGAAAAAGTTAATAGTTTTAAAATTCGTGTGCCTAACACAAGAGTTGGTCGTGAGTCTAAGCCCAAGGACTTTGTCCCTTATCCCCAGGTTGTGTCTACTTTCAACAGAACAAACAAATCAAAATCGGAACAATTTTGTTTAATTACACAACCAGAAAAATTTCCGAAACATGTAATACACAAATGGGATGACAAGCCTGAATGGAAGTCGTCTTATCCAAGACGCTCATACCTTTGTAGTCATGTCAATGGGCCTAGACTTATGAATTGCTTTCAATGTGGAAAACCAGGACACTTTGCTGCAAATTGTGTGAACAGACCTTACCAACCATACTATCCGTAAAACCCATGGACTAGTATGTTAGAGAAAATGATGACAGGTGAAACTAGAAAGCAAAAGCAACAAGCTTTGTCACAGGGGAAATAGTGTTCAGAACCAATGAAGGCTCAACAGTCTAAGGTTTCAAACACAAAAGCTCCAGTGACAAAGCCTGTTGATGAAAAGTGGAATGTGGCCAAAACTCAAAACTCAACTTACAAAAGGAATGATAAGATAAAACCAGAGTTTGTTGAGAAACAAGTGTGTAAAGTCAAAAGAGTTAATAAACCTAATGGCAAAACAAAGGTTGTGAAACAGGTTTCAACATCAAAAGATGTCACTCAAACGAAACAAGTTGTTTATACAAATATGAAACTTGAGTGGACGCCTGTTAAAAAACCGGCAGGTAAAAAGGCCACACCACCACCAAAGAAACCTGCATCTGAAAAGAACTCAACCAATGTGATGAAACCACTGAAACACCCCATTTGGAAACCAAAATTCAACACTCAAACCTTAAGTGTACCTGAATCAAAAGCAGGAATGACTCTTCAATTAGTTAATTACACTGATTCCAAAGGTGTGCCCAGATCTGTTATGGCCTGGGTACCTGAATCTAACTGATCTTTGATCCATGTAGGGACAACCAAGAAGAACTGTCAACAATCTCTGGTACGTTGATAGTGGTTGCTCCCGACATATGACCGGAGATTTATCGCTTTTGGAAGAGGTAGAAGATTTCGATGGAGGTGGTGTATCTTTCGCTGGTGGAGTAGGTGGAAGAATCAGTAAGAAATGGGTGGTGCAGAATGGTAGCTTGAAGTTCTCGGATGTGCATTATGTAGAAGAATTATCTCACAGTCTGCTCAGTGTGTCGCAGATTTGTGATCGAGAATATTCTGTTTTGTTCAACAAGAAGGAATGCATCATCCTCAAGCCTGGTGTGAAGATTCCTGAGGAGTGTATTCTGATGCGTACACCAAGACGAGCAAATTCTTATCTCCTCAACATGGGTAATCCTCCGACATCTGAAGAAGCCTGTCTTATCTCAAAGCAGAATGAAAATCTGGCGCTGTTGTGGCATCGTCGTCTGGGACATGCTAACATGAATAATCTGTCAAAGCTGGCAAAGGGAGAGCATGTAAGGAACCTTCCTATCACAGATTTCACGTCAGTTGAGAAGTGTGTTGCATGTGCTAAGGGGAAGCAGCACAGATTACCGCATCGTTCCAAGATCCTCAATTGTGTTTCATCGGTATTGCAACTACTACATATGGATCTCTTCGGCCCAATGCAAGTTCAAAGCGTCAGCAAGTTCTCATACTGTCTGGTTATAGTGGATGATTTCTCTCGTTTTACTTGGGTTTTCTTTCTGTCAAACAAGCATGAAACTCCAGAGCTTGTGAAACAGTTTGTCACTCTTATAGAGAATCAGTTGAGCAAAAGGGTAAAGGCTATTAGAACAAACAACGGAACAGAATTTAAGAATGCTGAATTGAATATGTTCTGTGGAGTAAAAGGTATAGAAAGACAATTCAGTGCACCATACATGCCTCAACAAAATGGTGTTGCTGAAAGAAGAAACAGAACTCTCATTGAAGCTGCCAGAACTATGCTGTGTGATACAAGATTACCAATTTTCTTCTGGGCCGAAGCAGTCAACACTGCTTTTTATGTGCAGAATCGGGTACTGTTGAACAAGCGACATGAGATGACGCCTTATCAGATTATCTATGGAGAAAAGCCAAGGGTGGGGTACTTCAAGACTTTCGGGTGTCCTTGCACAGTGTTAATTCAATCTGATGTGGGGAAGTTCGATGCAAAGGCTGATGAATGTTATTTTGTGGGATATTCTGCAAATAGTGCTTATCGGGTCTACAACAAAACCACCAAATTGATAATCGAGGCATTTGATGTTGACTGGTTGGAAGATAATCCGACAGATGCAGGAATTGGACCGGACTGGATCTTTGACTATGGGTCTTTCTTTATAGGGTTTGACTACTCAAACATGTTTCCCAATCTAGAAGAAGAAGACATCATCGCTCCGGCTCCTGAAGTGATGCCAACTGTGGAAAATGTCAGAGACAGTGTATCAGAAGCGGCTCCTAAGGATGATGTTGTGGATGTTCCAGGATCGTCAGGAACTCATGATGATCAGAAGGAGTCTGAAACCCAAGGTATGAATAATGATGTTAATGATACTAACCTGCTTGTTTCTGTTTCAATGTCAGATGTTCAAACCACACGAATCAACAGAGATCACCCTCTCAGCAATGTGGTTGGGCCAGTGACAGCAGGAGTCACAACTAGAAGCCGCTCGGGTAACATCAATCACTGCATGTACTTGTGTTTTATCTCACAGATAGAGCCTCCAAATGTGATAGTAGCTCTTAAGGATCCAAGTTGGATTGAGGCTATGCACAATGAACTGAATCAATTCTCAAATCTGGGAGTGTGGCGACTAGTGAAAAGGCCAGAAGATAAAAAGGTTATACCCACAAGATGGCTGTACAAGAACAAGAAAGATGATACGGGTATAATCGTAAGGAACAAGGAAAGGCTGATTGTTCAGGGACATAGACAAGTTCATGGGGTTGATTATGATGAGGTATATGCTCCAGTAGCTAGATTGGAAGCAATTCGGATCTTTCTTGTTGTGGCAACGTATCTCAATTTCACGGTGCATCAGATGGATGTGAAGACAGCCTTCCTCTATGCTGAGATGAATGAAGAAGTCTATGTAGCTCAGCCGCCAGGGTTTGTGGATGAAGAGCATCCGGATCATGTATATCTCCTGGATAAAGCCTTGTATGGTTTGCATCAAGCTCCCCGCACATGGTATGAGACCCTGTCAAAGCATTTGGTAGATAATGGTTATACACGGAGAGTGGTTGATCAAACATTGTTCAAAAAGAAGGTGGAGGATGATATCATAATGGTGCAAGTGTATGTGGATGACATCATCTACGGATCTACAAATGAAGATTTATGCACGGAGTTTGAGGATATCATGAAAAAAAAGTTTGAGATGAGTGATCAAGGAGAGATGAACTTTTTCCTCGCATTACAAGTGAAACAAGATGAAACTGGAATTCTCATTCATCAAGCAAAATATGTGAATGAGATTATGAAAAATTTCAAAATGCAGGACTCCAAACCTATCTCCACTCCCATGGCATCCAGACCACTACTGACAGCAGATGCAGATGGAGAATCCGTGAGTGAATTCTGATGCGTAGCATCATGCATATAAATAAATAGATAAAATCCCCTCATTTAAATATGTTTTTTATTGGAAAATATTGAATTTGTTGCTTGTTCGGGCTTACAATTTAAAATTCCATAAATTTAGTGCTTAAAAGTTTAATATATAAATTCTATTGTTATTTGGTGGGGTTTTAAACTTAAAATTGATAAATATATAAATTCCCCATTTTAATTAGTTTTTAATATTGTTTTATGGTGATTTATATGAATTCAGTTCTTAATGGTATTTATATGTGATTTTTAGGTGGTTGGTGGATCCGTGATGAATTTAGAAGAATTATGGAAAACGCGGAAGTTGAATCGGAGCCCAAATGTGAAAGTAATACCCGATGAAAAGAAAAAGAAAAGCTAATAATAAGTGCAGCAAGCAACAGCAACCCAGTCCCTCTTCTTGTCAGCCCAACAGAAACAGCAGCCCAGATCGAAGCAGCCAGAAGAAAGCACAGCCAACAATCCAGCGGCCCAGAGGTTCTCCCAGCGAAATAAAAGAAAAATCTGGAGGAGGCCAGGGATCGAACCCCTAACCTCTAAGTCCAACAGCGAGATCTTTACCACCAGGGCAGCAACTTATTGTTGACTAGATCCTGTTTGGTTTATATTTATTTACTTCTACGCCAGACCCAGTTTCAGCCCAGCGACCTGTTACATTTCCAGCCCTATCTTTCTCATATTTAAACCATTTTAGCTGCCGTTTTTTGGATTCTAAGCCTCGAAAAGCCCTAAAAAACCTCAAAATAAATCTGGAAACAACTTGGAGGATCAAGGAGGTCAAGATTCAAGTTTTAGAGGCTAAAGATTAGAGATTTTGGAGACTTTTTTCGGTTTGGAAATCATCTAACTCTCTATTTTCTCCATTTGTTCTTGTTTATTGAAGATGAATGTTTCCAAGATCGAAACTTTACTATTTATAATCATGGTTCTTGGTTGATTTCATCTTGTATTGCCTAGATTAGATGAATTTGAATGATCTTTGACCCATTCGGTTTGACTTTTACCATGAATATGTGTTAATTGCTTTTTGATGATGATTTTGAATGTTTATAAGGATAAAGCTTGCTGATTTGGTTTCAATCATCATTGAATCATGTGGATTAATGTCATGCTAGGTAGATCTACCTTTGTTATTTGCTTTATCCATTGTTGACCCGTTTGACTTTTAATGGTCAACGGTTGATGCTTGCAAGGAGACCTCCTTCTTGGTGTTTCATTGGTAAATTGGGGCTGATCTAGTGAATATCTCTATGAGATAGGTTTGACCAAATCATTTCATAGGCTAGAAGCTTGTTTTACATCGTTTAATAAGATAGATTGCTTGTGAACATAAGATTCGATGCTATTTATTCATGTTTATCGGGTTCTAGGTCATAAGTGTTTGGAATCATCACCATTGCATGGTATAGGTACTATATAGAGAGACCTCTCGTGTAGTTTCCTATTACATGTAGGATTAGTTTACTTTGATCGAAGTAGCTAGTCGGTTAGGCAATTTTCACAGTTTTGCTATCCATGTTTCATTTAGGATTTTTGGTTTATTCGGGATGTGTCTATAGTCCTAGGTAGTCCAGTTTTCCACATTAGACGATAGTGTTCATGGTATTAGTCATTCCGAGGGTCTTAGTGAGTCTAGACGAGTCTAGTCTAGGTGATGCATTCCTTGCTTTGATTTTCTAGCGTGTTATCGGGTTTTTGTCTGTTTTGTCAGTTTTAGTTATTTAGCATAGTTGTCATTATCAGTTCACCATTTTTATTTCATCGGTTAGATATTAGCAAAGATCCAGTATCGGGAGTCTGTTGAGCGTCCACGGATTGATATCCGGTTCTTACCAATACTATACTGCATACGACGGGTTCACTGCCA
Organism: Deinandra increscens subsp. villosa; assembly: GCA_039602395.1. NCBI lineage: Eukaryota > Viridiplantae > Streptophyta > Magnoliopsida > Asterales > Asteraceae > Deinandra > Deinandra increscens. The sequence continues at coordinate 34,124 of JBCNJP010000059.1, read as the reverse complement.
TGGTGTGTAGTTTGGTCACTTGGTAATTACCATTTAAAACTTGACCAGATTTTCATAGTATACAAACGACTCATCAAGTTTTTGGCGCCGTTGCCGGGGACACGTCAGATTCCGAGATATATCTGAGCTAGTAGTTTAACCACTTGTTTGCTTTATCTATTTTCTTGTTCTCTTTGCCGAGGTTAGTTGTTAGTCTGTTTTTCTGTTTATCTGTGTCCGAGTTTCCTTTTCGTGTTAGTTAGACTTTTAGGTTAGTTTCTTTTCGTTTTCTGTTTTGTTTCGTCGTTTATGTCTGTTTATGCGCATATGTCGCCGCCAGATGCCTTGATTCATCGAGAGTTGTTTCTTGTTTTTGAGGATTTTTGGCATGTTAGAGGCAGTTCTGGCACATGACTGTGATCTGGGGAGTATTTCAGTTCCCTTTCCCCTTTATTTTGTCTGTTTTAGCGTACATTAGGGACAATGTACGAATCAAGTGTGGGGATGGGGGTAAATTGAACTAAAATTGCTTAAAATTGTGAAAAAATTTCAAATTTTCTTATCATATCCCCCTATTTTGAGTTGAAATTGAGATTTTTGCCCATCTTTTTGCACATGGAAGTGGGCCCGTTGATGTAATTCGTGACGTTTTGCTCGCCTGTGTATACGATGCTTGTCTCTAGTCAAAACCTTTTCTTCGAGTATCTTGAAAAAGTATTTCCAAGAAAGTGTTTCTCAAATAAAATCAATAAATGAAATGTTTTACTTAGTGAAACTATCGGATGGGTGATTGATAGCTTGCATCATATCGATAGCCTTTTTCCATCCGTTTACGTGAGTTATTTGAGCCTAAATTGCATTATATGTTACATTATTTACTCACTTTCGTTTGATTGAGTGTTATGCCATCATGTGCTTTCATTTTAGAACTTGTGATGTTTATACGCGTTGAGATCATAAACTAAAATTGGGCATAGAAATGATAGAGGCACTAGGATTACCCTTTTGATTTACCCTTTTTCTTTGATCTTATCATTTTTCCTACCCTAAAACATTATCCCTTAGAAAGCCCGTTGAGCCTTTTTCCTTCTCGTTTGATTTTCCCACTTTTTGACCTGTTTAGTCTTTGTTTAGCCTTTATTTTGTTCTTAAACCCTTGTGTGAAGAATCCGGATTAGTTTATGCCTTTGTGTATATATTTTGGTTAGTTTTATCATGTCGTATTTAGTGCAAAAAAAAAAAGTTATTAAGTGTGATTCTCCTAGTACTCAATCTCCATTCTAGGAATTCATATGAAATTGCAAAAAAAAAAAAAAAAGAAGAAGAAGAAGAAAAATGCAAGAATGCAAAAAAAAAAAAAAAAAGAGTGTTGTTTAGCTTATGTGTTCGGGTCAAAATTACCCGATTTTAGTTTACTTATGTAAATAGTTTTTCTTTTAGTTTGTTTATTTCCTAGTCCAGATTTCTAAACACTTAGCCACTTTCGCATTCCTATTCTATACCCCAAACCCTAGCCTAACATTACGACCCTTAATAAAGTCCTCTTGATTTATGTTTGGTTTTATGTTATTTGGTGGAGATGCGATTTCGATACAAGCCTATGATAATGGGGTGCATGTTTGGCCTTGAGTGATCCACTTAAATCGATGATCCTTTTAATCATCTATCCACTAAATTTCACCGAGTTGAGTGATCATTATGAGGGGTATGATGCTTGTTTGATTGAACCTTGACGTGTGTCTAGCTAGTAGGCATTTCCATGTTTTTAAATAAATATCATAATTGCTTGTTGGATTATAAATCTTTTGAAAAGTGTAACTCTTGAAAATTGGTGATGTTTGTGGGCTTGAATAGTTGCATTGGGTTGGTGGGATGTCATGTTTTCGATTGGCTTGTAGAAGTATTGCATAAGATTTTGCTTGAGGGCAAGCAAAATTTAAGTGTGGGGATATTTGATGCGTAGCATCATGTATATAAATAAATAGATATAATCCCCTCATTTAAATATGTTTTCAATTGGAAAATATTGAATTTGTTGCTTGTTCGGGCTTACAATTTAAAATTCCATAAATTTAGTGCTTAAATGTTTAATATATAAATTCTATTGTTATTTGGTGGGTTTTTAAACTTAAAATTGATAAATATATAAATTCCCCATTTTAATTAGTTTTTAATATTGTTTTATGGTGATTTATATGAATTTAATGCTTAATGGTATTTATATGTGATTTTTAGGTGGTTGGTGGATCCGTGATGAATTTAAAAGAATTATGGAAAAAGCGGAAGTTGAATCGGAGCCCAAATGTGAAAGTTATACCCGATGAAAAGAAAAAGAAAAGCTAATAATAAGTGCAGCAAGCAACAGCAGCCCAGTACCTCTTCTTGTCAGCCCAACAGAAACAGCAGCCCAGATCGAAGCAGCCCAGAAGAAAGCCCAGCCAGCAAGCCTAGCGGCCCAGAGGTTCTCCCAGCGAAATAAAAGAAAAATCTAGAGGAGGCCAGGGATCGAACCACTAACCTCTAAGTCCAACAGTGAGATATTTAACCACTAGGGAAGCAACTTATTGTTGACCAGATCCTGTTTGCTTTATATTTATTTACTTCTACGCCAGGCCCAGTTTCAGCCTAGCGACCTGTTACATTTTCAGCCCTATCTTTCTCATATTTAAACCATTTTAGCTGTCGTTTTTTGGATTCTAAGCCTCGAAAAGCCCTAAAAACCTTAAAATAAAGCTGGAAACAACTTGGAGGATCAAGGAGGTCAAGATTCAAGTTTTAGAGGCTAAAGATTAGAGATTTTGGAGACTTTTTCGGTTTGGAAATCATCTAACTCTCTATTTTCTCCATTTGTTCTTGTTTATTGAAGATGAATGTTTCCAAGATCGAAACTTTACTATTTATAATCATGGTTCTTGGTTGATTTCATCTTGTATTGCCTAGATTAGATGAATTTAGATGATCTATGACCCATTCGGTTTGGCTTTTACCATGAATATGTGTTAATTGCTTTTTGATGATGATTTTGAATGTTTATAAGGATAAAGCTTGCTGATTTGGTTTCAATCATCATTGAATCATGTGGATTAATGTCATGCTAGGTAGATCTACCTTTGTTATTTGCTTTATCCATTGTTGGCCCGTTTGACTTTTAATGGTCAACGGTTGATGCTTGCAAGGAGACCTCCTTCTTGGTGTTTCATTGGTAAATTGGGGCTGATCTAGTGAATATCTCTATGAGATAGGTTTGACCAAATCATTTCATAGGCTAGAAGCTTGTTTTACATCGCTTTATAAGATAGATTGCTTGTGAACATAAGATTCGATGCTATTTATTCATGTTTATCGAGTTCTAGGTCATAAGTGTTTGGAATCATCACCATTGCATGGTATAGGTACTATATAGAGAGACCTCTCGCGTAGTTTCCTATTTCATGTAGGATTAGTTTACTTTGACCGAAGTAGCTAGTCGGTTAGGCAATTTTCACAGTTTTGCTATCCATGTTTCATTTAGGATTTCTGGTTTATTCGGGATGTGTCTATTGTCCTAGGTAGTCCAGTTTTCCACATTAGACGATAGTGTTCATGGTATTAGTCATTCCGAGGGTCTTAGTGAGTCTAGACGAGTCTAGTCTAGGTGATGCATTCCTTGCTTGGATTTTCCAGTGTGTTATCGGGTTTTTGTCTGTTTTGCCGGTTTTAGTTATTTAGCATAGTTGTCATTATCAGTTCACCATTTTCATTTCATCGGTTAGATATTAGCAAAGATCCAGTATCGGGAGTCTGTTGAGCGTCCACGGATTGATATCCGGTTCTTACCAATACTATACTGCATACGACGGGTTCACTGCCATGGTGTGTAGTTTGGTCACTTGGTAATTACCATTTAAAACTTGACCAGATTTTCATAGTATACAAACGACTCATCAAATTCATGTATCGGTCAATGATCGGATCACTCATGTATTTAACAGCCAGCAGGCCAGATATTATGCATGCAGTGTGTGTGCGCACGTTATCAGGCTAATCCTAAACTTTCTCATTTAGCTGCTGTTAAACGTATTCTTAGGTATCTGAAGGGCAAGCCTAACGAACCCAACTAATTGACAATTTTATCCCCTTTTAAGCTCTAGAAAGGCAAAATGTTACAATCAAGATGACAACTATCAACCAATATTACAGTTCGGGACGTCTCCTAAACTATTCCTTAGATGCTAACCCCAAAGCAAACAACTTTGGATGAATTACCCAACCCGAAAGACATTCAAAGGCAACACAAACATCAATTGATAATCAAATCCCTATTTGATAATATGCATATGCAACAATCACAGCAAATTAGAGGAATTGCAATAGAATATCAATCCAATCAAACAATTGTCATAAACCAAGAAAAGTCGAAAAGTATCAACTAGGTGTCCATTGGTCTAAGTGGTACAAATTACGCTTAGCCAAGAATCACAGACAGGTCCTTAACAGATAAAAACCAAAACTTTACTGGAAAACATAGTCTAGACTAAGAAGAAAATAAGAAAACAATGGAGGTAAAGAACCTGGAAACCGAACTCGGTGCCAAATGCTTCACCCCAATGCTCTTTGATTCTCCCTTCCTCTTTGGCTCCAAATTTGTCTCTCACTGCTCTGGTTTGCGGCAAAAGTCAAGTTATCTCGAATAGAACCTTTAAACTTATATTTGTAATGAAAATTTTAGGGTTTTCGGAAATTTCCCCTCCAAGTGTATCGCTTGGAGGGTCTGGTTTCCCAAGCGATACGCGCACCAACCCACATGGCGATAAAATTTTAGGTTGCATTAGGGACATAATAGGTAGCACCTAGAGTATGTGAAGTGTGGAAGAAACCCGATTGCAATTAGCTACTGCAATCTGGTATTAGCCACATAAACATACCCTAAGTCCTAACTATTGTATGTCCAAAGTGCAAAGAAATTTTTTACAATGGTGTAATGTTTGATTCGGTGAGCAAGATGATTCAAGAACCGTTTTTAACTTAGAGTTACCGGTAAAAGGATAAAGAGAAGAGTAGACACATAGAAGGAGTGTGATTGAAGTAACTGGGTTTTGAAAACATCATAACTATATAATTGCTTTGGTACCGGTACTTATCTGGTTATCATGTATTCAAAAGTTCAAGGACTTTACGCCACATAAATTCTGAGATGTCATTCACCTGGAATGTAGGATGATGATGATAAGAGGTGGACGTGGTAGAGGTAGAAGTGTCGGCAGAGCAACAGTTGCTGGAAGACGTGCGGGTGTGAATCCCGAATAAAAGAATGACGCGGGAGCTCAACGTCTTTACAAACGAGCAAAGGGCAGCTATGGCGGCAGAAATGAATGCAAATATTCCAGGAGGCTTTGCCTAATCTAATCGCTCAACTTCATGGAGCTGCTGGCGGAGGTGCAAATGGAGCTGGAGCTGAAGGAGCCGCTGGTGATACTGCTGGAGATGTGGGAAATGCCGATCGCGGATGTTCTTTCCAAACCGTTTAGCGGATGCAGGCCTCTGTCATTTGAAGGGCAAGAGATGTGCAGGTTCGACTGTTCGTTGGATTCGAGATGGAAGCTGTAATAGGTATTAGTGAGTGTCGTCCAGACCAAGCGGTGAAGTACGCAGCCCATTCCTTCAAAGGAGAAGCATTATTCTGGTGGGACTCTACTCTACAATCCGCGAGGCGAGCAAGCTGTTGCTGTTATGAGATGGAATGATCTGAAAGCGCTAGTGATGACTAAGTTTTGTCCAAGACACGAGTTGGAAAGGATCGAGATTAACTTTCTAAAGTTAGAAGCGGGTAATATGACTCATCAGGAGTTCACAAGCAAGTTTGACGAGATGGCAAGGCTAGTACCAAGGTTGGTAACACCCGAGGAGGAGAAGGTGAAGAGGTACGTTCAGGCCCTTCCTGCTGCTGTAAGGAAGA